>JAPQWS010000004.1:16142500-16227500 GCA_028651295.1 Catharanthus roseus
GTCTCATGCTTACGTTACTGTTACTGATGGTTTGATTATCTTGGACCACGATGACCCCAGTCGTGCTTCTGGTTTCCATTCCCATCATCATATTGATAATAAATCTCCTCGTGCTCTTGCCATAAGAACTTGGAGTTCGTATCATGGTGAAGATAAGGTAAGGCTGTGATTCTTGCTCAAAAAAAAGACCGAATGCGTTCGAGTTATTGGCTCATCCGACCTGGCAGCATTCATGAGTCGCTCGTTCAACTGTCCCTCGGAGACAGGGTGGAGAAGTACCATGCATGGTTGTCCCCAGTCCTTTCTTTCTATCGGTCCCACCTAGCAAGATAGAGCGACGCCAAAAAAAAGGTAAGCGCCTTAGCGCGAGCCTTCTTTTTTTAGTTTAGTAAAGTCAGCTCCCTAAAGACTAAAGAAATGGATAAAAAAAAAGGGGCCCATTTTGGGAACGTCCAGTGCCAAAGTCACTGAATGGGTAAGTCGCCAATCCCTGGGCTATGTAATGTACTTTATCTGGTGGGTTACAGGCGGGCATTTTAGCAGAGGTTTCCAATCTATGATTCCTGTTGAAACATATATGCAGGGGGTGAGTGCAGGGCGGACGATTTTAAAGCAGACTTCCCATTCATTAGATAGAGACCCAAAGCATTTCGTCGATTACTACGCCCTTCCTCGTCTCTGGGTGCCTAGGTATCCACCGTAAGCCTTTCTTCGTTTGAACCTCGCCCTTTCTTTTAGTTCCGTAGATTGTTGTACACCCGGGAAAGGGATGTCAAGACCTCACTCTAACGAATCGAATTCTTGCCCAATGCCCGAAAATAGGGGCTTTTTGAAGAGGACATGTTCTAAAAATGTCGAGATAAGATCGTTTGTAAACATTTCTTTCTGTAAATATTTTTTATAATATTTTTTATATAATTTTTTATTAATAAAAACTCACTAAATAGAAGATATACTTTAAAAATTTTAAAAGATAAAATTTTTTTAAAAATATATTATAGGAAATGTAATAGAGAATATTACATAATCCTATTTTAAATATAAGGTAATACTCTTGGATTGTATCCAATTTTTATGTAAAACAAAAAGTATTATATTTCATTTGAATTTTGTGAAAGTATATATAAGATTTTAATTAAAAATGAAAAAAAAAAAGTGTTTTTCATCAGAATTGCGTGAAGGGTAAATTTTTTTAAAAAATGAATATAGGATTTTAAGTGAAAAACGAACGAAATTTTTGTTTCAACATCAATCCAATTAACCATATTTATATGATGTCTAAATCAATTTTTATAATGCCTTGAGAAGTGTATGATACTAATATATATTCTTACACAAGATTAAGGTTTAACCTGGGACATTTTATGCATTATGTGGAGGATTTAAACTTTCGACCTCGTAAAGAGTCGTAAAGAGTCGTAAAGATTCCCAGTGGTTGATTATGATTAAATATTAAATATTTAATCTAGATTAACCAATATATGATTTTAAAGGTTTCTTATTACAAATATAGTTAGGAATAAAAATATTTTAGTTCTAAAGCTTTTAAAATATAAGTAGTTTATCCTGATATTATTAGTGAATATTTAATTTGCGTAAAATGCTTAAAATACATTTAATTTATTTAAGTTATGGTTTGATGCGAAATAGTTTTCTTAATTTTGGTATAGTTAAAGTCCATCTAGTTCATAATCCAATTTATAATTTTTGTTTATTATGATAATCCTACCAAATTTGAAAAAAACATATTTTTTAGTGTGCACAATGAGCCTAAATTTAATGCAAAAATAAATTTTATAATTATAAATTATATTATAGAGTATAAAACTATGCAAACGTGAATAATTACTTTTAAATTTTTTTAAGAAAAATTAAATTGCTAGCATTTATAACCAATTTCTTGTTATAAGCATTGTAAAATAATGTAGTAGTATTATATTTAAGAAAAAAGTATATTTTGTCTATTATTTTTATATATCCTTAAAGCTATTACCATAAATTAGGTACAAATCATAATAACTTAAATTTAAAAACAAAAACTTTCAAAAAAATAATTATTATATTTATAATCGAAACTTTATTTTTGCATTAATTAAATTTAGACTCACCATTATATTTTCTCTTGAATCAAGATTATATTTTATTTGGTTTGTTTAGATATTTCTTTTAAATATATGGACTAAAAAATATATTTCAATTGTGTATTATTATAATCATAGTAAAATACAGTTCAATTCGGTGACAGTAAACATGCTTCACTCATATTAACACTAAAAACCTTTTTAATGTGGTCGTCAGTGATATGTGCTTACCATCACCGGATTACGTCACTCTCCATTCTAATTATAAAAATACGTAATCTGAAAAATATTTGAGAGTATAAACAGTTAAAATAAAATATTTAGGATGAAAGAGAAAAACATAAAATGTTTCATGGTATTTATATATAATTTATCTTAATTATTTTTATACTAAATGAGTTTTTTTAATCCAAAAGAAAGAGTTCTCTGTTTAGACTATAACTTGTAAGTACTCCTTCCGTTTTTTACTTAGTACATTTTAGACACTAAACAGATTAAGAAATATGGAATTAGAGAAATTCTTGGTGTATATAGACTAAATTACCTTTTCTCTCACCTAATTTATTGACATTGAGGAAAATTCAAAATTTAACTTAAAACTTGTGTTGAATAATGAATGATGAACATAGATATTGAAAATTGGTAAAAATTATTAGGAAAGAATAATAATGTTCAACACAATTAATAATGTTCCAACTCTTTGTTCAAAAAATAATGTTCCAACTCCCTATGTGATGGTGGAAAAAAAGCTTTTACATATGATTCCAACCTATAAAGGGTATCTTAGTAATTGTAAATTATATTTAAGTCTTAATCATGATTTATTTGGACCAACATGATCTAATAAATCATTTCCCTGAATTTTAATAAAATAATATTAGATGAATTAAGTATATGTAGCTCAAGAAGATTAAGGTAAAGTAAAATGATAAATATAACCTTTAACTATTTGGAAGGAAATTTAAATTTTATTCTATTTTTTTCCAACTTACATAAAGGAGGTATTAAGGTAAAAATTCTCATAGTCAAACTTTTTCTTTTCTCCATATATTTCTCTCTCTCTCTCTCCCTCAAAATGAGTCCCTTTTCCTTTGACTTTTGTTTTTTGAATTCCTTTTTCTTTTACATTTCTAACCATAGTTTAAGTTATTGAAATTATAGTTTAGGTTTTCTTCTTTTGTTTTTTTTAAAGTCTAAATCAAATATACTCTTTAAAAGTATAGCTTAGTTGTAATTAGACTCTTCCCCCCCCCCTTTTTTTTTAAGCAATTGATCAATACCCTTTTACAATCTTTTAACTATACCCCTCCATCTAAAAAGTGATAGTTTTTTTATAACTGAATCATAAATAAGCTTATTATATATTATTTTGATAAAATAAACTTATTATTTATAGTTTCAAATAATTACACTTTGACCCTCTTATTTTTAATTTTAAATGTACAAACATGGTTATAGTCTAAAATTTAGATGATCATAGAATTATTCTTTATAAATAAGGTTATTATATATTATTAAAATGAAATAAGTTTATCATCTATAATTACAAATAATTAGACTTTCTGAATTTTAGATGATCATATGATTATTCTTTCTAAATAAACTTATTATATATTATTTAAATGAGATAAGCTTATTATGTGTTTCAAATAATTATACTTTTACCCTGCTATTTTAATTCTAAATTTATAAACATGGTTATAAACTATATTTTAGATGATCATAGGATTATTCTTTAAAAACAAGCTTATTATCTATTATTTAGATGAAATAAGCTTATTATATATCTATAGTTTCAAATAATTACACTTTGACCCACTTATTTTAATTCTAAATTTACAAACATGGTTATAGTTTAAATTTTAGAGGATCATAGGATTATTCTTTATAAACAAGTATTTTTGAATACAAGAGGTGCCTTTATAAGCTTATTATCTATTATTTAGATGAAATAAGCTTGTTATGTGTTTCAAATAATTACATTTTGAACCTCTTATTTTAATTCTATATTTACAAACATGGTTACAACTAAATTTTAGATGATCGTAAGATTATTCTTTATAAATAAGCTTATTAACTATTATTTAGATGAAATAAGCTTGTTACATATTTATAGTTTCAAATAATTACACTCTGACTCTCTTCTTTTAATTGTAAATTTACAAACATTGTTATGATCTAAATTCTAGATGATTGTAGGATTATACTGTATAAATAAGATTATTATCTATTATTTAGATGAACTAAGCTTATTTACTGTAGTTTCAAATAATTACACTTTGAACCTCTTATTTTAATTCTAAATTTACAAACATGGTTATAATCTATTTTAGATGATCATAAGATTTCTATTTGTAAATAAGCTTATTATCTATTATTTAGATGAAATAAGCTTATTATCTATAGTTTTAATAATTGTACTTTAACCCTTTTATTTTTAATTATAAATTTACAAACATGGTTATAGTTTAAATTTTCGATGGTCATAGGATTATTAGTTATAAATAATGTTATTGTCTATTATTTACATAAAATAAGCATATTATCCATAATTTCAAATAATTGCACTTTGATAATAAGATTATTCTTTATCGGGAAAAAATCATACCGCTACTAATTTCACAAACATATAGTCCTGTCACTAATTTCACTATAAGTTCAATAATTTATTCCACTAGCTTTACCTAATTACTTTCTAATTTCACTAGCTTAACAAATTATATTAAGCTTATTTAACTAATTTTAACTAATTATTTCAGTAACCTTTTATGCGATTACTTCTCTAACTTCACTAACTTCATTTTCGTTGTTATAAAATTAATGTGTAAATAATGGATAACCAAATACGTTTCTTGAAAAGAACTAAACTCCCAAAATGCTATAACCAATTGGATTCATGATATCTCCATTGACTTAGCTTAGACCTTTAGGATTCTTCTATATATCTCTTATATCTTAAGCCTATAAATAAGCCATATGAGAGGACATTAATGAGAAAATTCATACTTGATTTGTTAGCTCTCTCTCTCTCTCTCTCTCTCTCTCTCTCTCTCTCTCTCTCTCGTACATTTCTTTCTCTTTATTCTTTCTCTATATTATATTATTATTCTAAGCAATCGATGTGTGGCGTTCACCAAATTTATAACATGTTATCGGCATGCTTATAAACTCAAAAAAGATCATCAACCCTTCATATTCACACAAAAAACCCTTATAAAGTTGCATCAAAGTTAAAAGGATTGATGGGTGGCTACAAGACTAGTCAACGATGATCGCACTGCAGTTTTTCATCATACTTTGGAGCGTTATTCCTTTATATAGACACCAAAGAGGATTTGGTCATGATGATGATTTTGATTGCCCATTATAAAGAGAACCTTAATGCAAGCAAGGAGAAGATGCTTTGGATCAATTACAATTTTCTTCGTTGAAGGCCATTGATGGACGAGGTTTGGAGAACGACAAGGTGATTTTCAAACAAAAATTTCTAGAGGTAAAATTAAAGTTTCTTGAGGTAAGTAAGATTGTTTCTTTTCTTAATTTATTTTAAAATTATATATTGGTTTTTTTATCATGAAAAGATCAAATATTTTCTAGTCTTTTATATATAAAGTTTTATATATGACTTTATATGTCATAAAAAGATTAATCTTTTATCATGGATTTTTTGAAATCTATTTAAGTCTTGAGAACGTAATTAAAAAGAAATCACGTATGAATATTATTTTCTCATTAAACTATGAGGCCCTGAAGGCTGAATATTTTAGTAAGAAAACATATTTCAAAAACTAACAAAAAGGCACAACCACGTGAACATAATCATTATGCCAATACCTATATTTATGGCTATAATGTTTTGAACCTATTAGTACGCAAGATTCTATAGAATCTAAAGTTTTTCTTAATTGAAATAATATAGCTGGAGAATATTTTCGCTTTCTTATATCTCAAATATGCTCCCTCAATAGCAACATTGAAATCAAGGTAATTGATTACCTTTGAGACTAAATAATAATACTGAGTCATTGTTGATGGAATATTATGATATTCCTAATAATTTTATGTCATTCCCTGAAGCAAATGCAATTAGATATTTTATTCGTAATTTATACTCGTGATTATAGTTTTCTTAAAATCATGCTAATATTTATGATGACACATCGAACTTAATATTTAGATTATCATCAGAAGTGATAAATTAATAATGAGAAAACAAGGAATTTATAATTCCAAATAAATACTATTAATACAATATGGAAGAGAATTTGTAACGTACATGTATTACGTTTATCCTACTGATAATGGATCTTGTCTTAAAGTATTACAAATGTCTATATATGTATAGAGCCAGTTGCTCAAAATAATTAGAGGAAAGAAATTACTTTTTGTGTGATTTTATATGAGTTTTTGCATATTATATATATGTTCCTTGATTTATTGTGTATTCAAGTATAGTAAAAAAAGATATATATATATATATGGAGAATGAATGGTAGTATATATTAAAACTCCAAAAGAGTTAATTAATAAAAGGCTCCAGAAGAACTAATAGATTGAAATTAAAGCTCAACAAGAACTAATCAATATAAGGCTTCAGAAGAGCTAATGTTTTAAAATCTCCAGAAGAACTAAATATTTAGAAGATATTAAATTAATAAAATATCTATAATGTATAGAAGATATTTAATTAAAGCTCTAAAAGAGCCTATTTACTAAAGACTCAGAAGAGTTAGTTAATAGAAAGTTTCAGAAGAACTAATTATTTAAAGACTCTGGAAGAGTAAATTGATCTAGGAGGTCACATAATAATTATGCTATATTATCATGACTTATAGAATAAATGTGAATTACACACACTACCATGTTCTCATATCGTAAATTGTAACTCGCCAAAGTTTATGCAATTTAATGCATCATTTAGTAAACTTGGAGTTTCCTTCTTAAAAAATATTAAATGTTGGCATGACTGGTTGGACCGTCCCGGTCATTAAAATACGATTTGTTAGAAATTTATGACAATATTTTTATGGAACCGGGAGTTCCTGATTAAAAAAGGTTTATTTGTACTACTAATTTTCAAGGAGAAATAATTTTATTTGTACTATTTAAGGTGAATGTATTTTGGGAGAATATATAGCCGATGCATTGACCCATGGTCACGTATAAATTGTTGACTTGCAAGCTGAATTTTACAATTTTAGTGATGAGTTCATATTTTAAATTCTTCCATTAATATAATTTGTCATAATATTATTAATAATATTGCACTATTTGTATAAATATTGAACGTTCCTGCATAACATGTTCATAGATCTATTACATGGTTTTATAGAACCATAAGTGCCTTGAAGTTCATTTATGCGTATTTTATAATAGTACTTATTCTTATTTTGCCAATATATTATTTTTGTTCTCCTCATTGTAATTGGTTCATGGTTAGAACTCAAATATTTTACCATCTTAGCATTAAAATATGAGCTATAGAAATGTATTACTCCATAACAATATATTTAAGATGGTTATTAAGAGGACGAGAATTTATATAGTCAGAAAGATACAAAGATATGCATCTCATTTTGATCCTCATATAAAGATATAATTTGAACCAGAAGTTTAAAGAATTAATAACTGGGACATATTTATTGATAAAAGAAAATCCGACATGGATTGCTCCTATAATTTAATGTCCCCGAAGGACAATCTGACATTACTTATGATTTTGAGACACATGCAAAATATGGTAGAATAAATTGGTTCCAACAAAATCCTCGCATATGTAAAAGAGTAATAATTTAAGATGGTCCTATGTAATTAAGTCAAAGAGATGAAAATTCTAGCAGAATTTTCCATTACATTACTTTATTATTATTTCCAGAAGAAATTCAAGTACTGAAGTCATAATAATTATGAGATCTCATTGTATCATGTCATCATATAAATAGATGAAACAATATAATAGCGCAAAACATTGATCATAATTCTGTGCATATTATGATTAGAATGATGATCTTGAATTAAAGTCTAAACTTGAGATTCTAATAGATATTTGGTCAAATTAGAATGTAAAGTTCGCCTGATAAAATATGCAAAGTTCGGACAATTATTAAGTACACTTGAAGTGCACATGTATTCCTTAAAGGAATTATACACCTGAAGTGTAATCCCATAAGGATAACAATTAATAAATAGAGTGTGAACTTGTATAAGTTATGTTATAAGATTCTTCGTAAAGTCCTGAGAATATTAATTTACGAAGAAATAATATTTATAGTGGTGGATTGAGTTTAGGTATTAGCACACTAAACTCTACGAAGCATGTAAGTAAATTGTTCCTGAAGAACATAGCATCATTATTGTCTTAGAGATTTCTATTTTAAAGAAAGATATAATGATCGAACATATCAATGAAACTTTTCTTAAAATTTGTTATGCTTGCCATTTATGATTCTTCAAATACTTTTAAATGTTCTCTAGATTAGGGGGAGAGAATTAGAATCATAAAATGTCCTTGAAGCATCATGATCCATATACGAGTATTTGTGAACTCGAAGTTCTACATATTATCTATTTGCAAAAGATTTTCAAAGTACTTAATATTTTTCTTAACTCTAGAAGAGTTACAAAATTGGATTTATAGACGCTTCTATAGATATTCCAGTAGAACATAAATCTTATAACTAGCAATATTAAATCATGACTAAAGCGTGATCGATCTTTTATTTGTAAATGTTCTTGAGAGAAATAATTAAAAGTTGAAGTATTCCTAGTTTATAATGGCAAGTAAATGAAAGAAGTATTGAAATCAAGTATTTCAAGTTCTTTTGTTTTGATTTATAAATCGAACATCCTGAAGATGAATTTTTTTAATCAATTTATAAAAGATTTCACATGGATATATATTGCATATTATTATCCAATAGTCATGTTATAATAAGATGTTGATAAATACTACATGTCTATATACGAGAAGATAATGGATATTTATTGTTCTTGAAGTACCATAACTCTGCACAATTGGTGCATTAATTACTCTCTATAGGACTTTTAGAATAGTATTATTATTGCCCTATTTTCAAAGAATAATTAGTCTCGCATTATGGAGAAAATCTAACTCCTGTAGAGATAGATAAGCATTAAGTTGCTTACTTATATGATCCACAAAAGATACATTCTCAAACAAACATGTTATGCATGTATGATATGATATTATTAAGCAATCACATATTCAACTATGTTGAAGTTCTAAATTGTTATATAGATTGCTGAGAATGTGTGATCATTATTGATAATTAATTCTGAGATATTTATGGTATCCTTTAAGGATAAAATTACAACCATATTTTTGGATTGTTAAATTTGAGGACATGTATAGAGAAATATGACTAATAAATTTCACCATTATTTCTTTATAACTAAGTTGAAACTGGGTGTGCAATAATTTCGATCAAATGTGATACATAATCCTGAAGATTTATTCACTAAGATATATCATCTGTATTGATTTAATGATGTTTTAAACAAGGGGAGTATATAAAACATAAATGAATGTGTACTCTTTTTCCTTCACTAGACGTTTTCTCCTACAAGATTTTTTCTCTAGTAAGGTTTTAACGAGGCATATTCTTTATGTTATGGACATCCAGGGGGAGGGGGAATGGAGGGGAAGGGGTTATGAAATTAATGTATACGTGGTGGATGACCAAAGACATTCCCTGAAGAGATCTAAACTCCCAGAATGCTAATCCTATTTGGATTCATGATATCTCATTGATTTAGTTTGAATCTTTTAGGATTGTACTATCACTTATATCTTGATCCTATAAATAGGTCATATGAGAAGACATTAATAAGAAATTTATAATTGATTCTTGAGCTCTACTTCTCTCTGTCTCTTGTACTTTTCTTTCTTTATATTCTTCTTCTTTATATTATATTATTATTCTAAGCAATGGATTTGTCCCGTTCACCAAATTTATAACATTAGCTAATTATTTCACTAATTTTTCAAATTATTACACTAATTAACTGACATTACTTAATCTGTATTATACACAAATACATGTTTATTACATCTACATACTATATGCCTTATTCATTCAAATATAAGTGTTCTCTCTCTCTCTCAAAAAAAAAAAAAAGCATTATCGCATCCTAAAGATCCAGTATTTCATTTGCATCCCACAACAAAAAATAGAGGACCTTAAATTGTATCTCATCGATCTTTGTTCAAATCTTAATGATTTATTGTGTTAAACTAAATATTATGTTAAGAAAAGGTATAGAGACTAAGCAGGAAAGCTTACCTTGTAATGTATTTCCCATAACATATATACACTTACGAAGAATCCTATCTTAACATAATAATGTACAACTAATAAAGGAATAATTCTTTAATCCTAGCTAATCAGAATATAAACATGTTAAAAATGAATATGGAAACATGCTAAATTTGTTTATAGAAACAAAATGTTCTAATTCCAACACCCCCATCAGGTTGGCACGTGGAGGTTGCAAATATCCAACTTGCACATAAGAGAATGGATTGAGAAGAACTAAGAGCTTTGTTGAAGAGATCAACAGGTTGAACTGTGGATGGTATGTAAGCTGGAGAAATGCGATTAGCATGAAATTCATCCCAGACAAAAAGACAGTCAATTTCGATATCCTTAGTACATTTGTGAAAGACTGGATTGAACAATATGTATAAAGTAGTTTGATTGTCACAGTAGAGAGGCGTAGGAGAAAAATTGAGGGACGTGAAGATCATGCAAAAGATATAGCAGCCATTTTAATTCACAACAGGTAATTGCCATGGATCGATACTTAGCTTTAGAAGAAGAGCGAGAAATAGAGTATTGTTTCTTAGATTTCCATGAGACAGGAGCGTGCCCAAGAGAGATAAAATACACAGTTAAGGACCAACGTGTGATGCCCAGCTTGCTCAGTTAGAGTTAAAATAAGCCTGGAGCAGCAAGTTTGTGTTAATAGGCAGAAAAAGGCCTTGGCCAAGTGACCCCTTGAGATATCGAAGAACACAAACAGTTGTATCCCAATGGGCTTGACGAGGTTTATGCATAAATTGGGCCAAGATATGAACTGAATATGCTAAGTCTGCGCGAGTGATAGTGAGATAAATAAGGGGTCCAATCAGCCGACGATAGGAATTTGGAAAAGAGAAGAAAGGGCCTTTGTCTTTTCCTAGGGAACGATGTTGTTAAATAGGGAAGTCTATAGGTTTGGCACCAAGTAAACCAGCATTAGTTACTTGCGTTGACAGAGTAGATTCCCTTGGAGTTACAAGCGACCTCAATGCCCAAGAAATATTTCAAATGCCCTACATCTTTTATATGAGAACAGGAGCTCAAATGTTGCTTCTTCAGAAAGGTCACCAAGCAAAGATGCATTATGAACATCTATTTGATGAATTTCCCAGTTTTGAGAAGCAACTATAGTCAACAAAGTACGAACAATAACAAATTTTTCTACAGGAGCAAATGTTTCATGATAGTCCAAAGCCTCGACTGATGTATTTCCCAGAATAACTAGGCGGCCTTATACCGCTTAATACTCCCATCAGAATGCTGCTTAATTTTGTAGACCCATTTACAACCCAAAGCCTTTTTGCTGGGGGGGTAAAGCAGTTAGAGTCCAGGTATAATTTCTTTCCAAAGCATCAATCTCATAGTGCCTCCCACCAATGAGAGTGAGAAACAACTTCAGAAAATTGGGTAGGCTCAATATTAGCTGTAATAACTACAATAAAAGCTTTGTAGCCAGTAGAAATTTGTTGCTAGAGACATATTAGGAAATTGGATAAGAGCTTGTTCATAAGACCGAAGATTGAGGATTAGAGGTAGAGACCGACAGAGGAATATCATTTGTCACACTATTGCAAACATAATCACGAAGCTCAAAAGGGGGATAACGGGACAGCTGACTAAGGCGAAGATTAGGAATATCTTCGAAGGGAGGAGGAAGATTAAAAGAAGGAGAAGAGTCTATTGATAGAGAAGAAATGAATTTCCCCCTCCCCCTCCTCCCCTGAAGAGTAGAGTGGGTAGGAGGGTCCAAGGATTGTGAGGAAATAGTTGTCTCTCAACTAGGTGTGGTTGGGCCAGGAGAGGACGGTAAATAGGAGGGCCCAGAAGTAGACGATGGGCTAAAAGGAGGAGAGGAACATGGAGCAGGGTTGGAGTCAGCCGCCTAGACAAAGGGATAGTTGGATTGGGCCGCAGAAAAACTTGAAGGAGTTGAAAAGAAGGAAGTATGATGGGTTTAGCCAAGGAGACTAGTAGGGGAGGAATCGTCTGGATGAAAGATATTAGCTAGCTAAGGAGTGTTAGGGAGTGATGAAGATTTAGAGGAATAAGTCTTCTTGTATGGAAAACTTGTTTCTTCAAAAAATAACATCTCGAGCAGATGAAAGTTTGATGGGACTCTAAATCAAACACAGTCCCATCCCTTTTTGCCATAGGAGTACTACGAAAAAAACACATAGACAACTTCTAGGAGCAAATTTATCGGTCGATTGATCGTGAACATAACAAAAGCATCCAAATACACGAATATAAGAATAATTAGGTGGTTTTTGGAAGATAATTTTAAATGGGGATTTGCCTTTCAAGAAAGGTGTTGGTGTTCGATTTATGAGATGAACTGCAGTTTTTATACATAATCCCCAAAATTGATTTGATAAAGCAGATTAAAAAAGGAGTGACCTAGCCATATTTAGGATATAACTATGTTTCCGTTCTACACGGCCATTTTGTTGAGGAGTGTAGGTGAAAGAAGTTTGGTGTAACATGCCATTTTGAAGAAGAAAAGTGTTACCCCTAAGGGTATTATTGCATATTATTTTGATTATGATTAACATATGTTTGTGTGATGATTATTAAGCTTAGTCTCTATAGAACAAAAAAAGCATATTTGAAGTCTCAAGGTTGTACACTACGTAGGAGCAAAAGATCTTAGTGATCAAGGCAAAATGAAGAAGAAAAGATCAAGTCATTGAAGACCTTGAAGACTTGTGTGTTAGTCAGGGATAAGCTAAGGTATTTTGTAAAACTCCCTAAGCCTCATCTTTGATTATTGATCAAGTGTGGAAGCTCCTTGAATGAAATTCTTTTTACAAACTATACTTGCAAAACCTAAGTACTCTTGATGAGATTTTGATGCTTTTAAATTTCTTATTCCAAAGAATATCAAGGGTACATGTCTTGAAATGTGAAGGAAAGTTCATTTTGTTTAAGGAAAACTGTCTTTTAAATCCTTCTCAAAAAAGGGTCATCCGATTTTAAAACCGGTCCTTTTATTTTTCCAAAGGAAAAAAAAATCGGACGTCTATTTTAAAAGCCCGGTCGTCCGATTTTTCTAGCTTTAGAAAAACTAGAAAAAATCGGTCGTCCCGATTTTTATAGGGTGTTGTCCGATTCTTACTTGTATAAAAAATCGGTCTTCCTATTTTTAAAAAGGGCTCATCCGATTTTCCTTGTACAAGGAAATCGGATGTCCATTTTTAGAAATCGGTCGTCTGGTTTTCCTTTTTACTGTTAAAAATATTACTTGTTACAAGACAGCAACGGTTACATTTTTCCTTCCTATATATACATAACTCTTGATCAGCAGTAAACAAGAGAGGCTGTTGAAAAATTTATTGACATCATTCAAGAACATTTAAAGAGCTTCAAAGTTCATTCTTCGAACATCTTTTATCTCACAAAAATTCTTTTTGAAGCTTCATTGTTGATCATCTATCAAAGAATAAGTAAAGAGGGCTTGTAGAAGTATTCAATTGTGTTGTATCTTTCCTACTCAAGCTCAATTGGTAACATTGTTCCTTACTCATCTCTTTATCTATTAAAATAAAAGGTTGTGTTGAAAAACCCTTGGGTTATTCTTTGATTGTATTTGTGTTGTGGATTGAGGTTGCTTGCAAAACCCTTGGTAGGTGATCTTCAAACTTGTGATTGTTGTAGACTTTGATTATAGTGGATTTGAAAAATTTTTGGGTGTTGAGTGAAGGTAGTGGATGTAGCTCTTTGAGAGAGTGAACCGCTATAAATTGTTCTGCCACTTTATTCTTTAAAGTTTAATTCTATGCTTATTGCTTGATTGCCAAAACTATAAAATTTTGTTTAGTTTGGAATTTTATTAAAAAGAGTTTTAGAATTCTTTCTCAAACAAAATTGAAGGTTTATCTTTTAATCACATAAAAGATTTTATAAAAATTAGCTAAAAACCTTATTTACCCCCCTCTAAGGTTTTTCAAAAAGATTTAAGACTAAGAAATTCGGTACCATTATCTGTATGAATGCATTTAATAGTTTTATCAAATTGATTCTTAATAAACGCAAAAAATTGCTTAATGTAAGTACGAACTTCGGACTTATCAAGTAGTAACTACACCCAAAAACCCCAAGAGAAATCATCAACAATAGTGAGCAAGTAGAATGGCCCACAAGTAGTTTTCTCACGATAGGGGCCCAACACATCACAGTAAATTAAATTAAAAAGACTAGAAAAAGTGGTATGACTAGAATAAAAATTTTCATGAGTTTGTTTTTCTTCGAAACAAATAGCGCAATTATCAAAAGTAGTACTAGGCAAAGAAATACCTTCAATATATTTCATAATAGAAAAAGATGGGTGTCCCAAACATTTATGAAGTAGTTCAAAAGAAGAAATAGAAATATGACTAGCTGAAGAAATGGAAACATGACAAGCTTGCTCAGGTACAAAATAAAAGACAGCACTGTCGGTCAATCTACCTGCTCTAATCTCCATCCTCATGGCACGGTCCTGTATCACAATAGCCATTAGCAATTCCCACAAAATAGGAAGGATGTTGTCTAATCAACTACGAATTAGAGACCAAGTAGCATTTCAAATTTTGAATATAGAGCACACTCGGCAATAACAATTTAGAACTAAAAACAACACTGCCTTCAATGATAAGATGCAGTTTTTGTGCCATTCGGTAAAATAATTAATATAGATGCAATATCAACAACATTAAATAGAATATCACGACAACCTGTCATGGGTCTTGAAGCCCCAAAGTCTAACGACCAAGAAATCATACCGAAACATTATCTCGGGATAGAATGGTCATTAAATTTGCGATTGATGTGTAAGGTCCGATCAACATGGCACTTACCCAATGTGGCCCACTACCATTGGGCAAGCTAATTGCGCCAGGTGGAGTGAGGTGCTTGGGCTGGTGCTGTCTACCACACGGGTTGTGGCCTGAAATAGAACAATTCCACACGGGTTGAAGGGAAGGTGAAGCCTCTATATAAGGTGATGTCATACTTGGCCCAAGCCACTGGGCTGGTCCATTTCCATTAAATGTTGGGCCAGTTGGATTGGGAGCAGCGGGGGATCGACGCTCGTAAAAACGTATGCCGCTCCAGCTGTGTGGAAACGGCGGCCATGCATCCTCCCGCCGATGGTAATTTCGACGCCGGCATCGTGACTGCTGCCTGAACTTTTGCCAGAATATCCTCTTTCTCCCCGCAATTTTGGATATCCAAGAACTTGAAAACACTGAGTAGCATTATGTCTTGTTTTTGCAAAAATTGAACAAAAAAAGAGAGGATTTTTCATTGAAACCCCCCCCCAAAAATAAACTACATTGGCGCGTTCATTCCTTCCTCTAGTTACCAAACACCTGTCGTTCTTCACGAACTACCATGGGATATGCACTTTCAACCGAAGGAAGAGGTTCCACATTAATTATTTCAGAAATAATAGTGCAAAAACATAAGCGAGTAAGTCAGTCACGTAATAATTAAACACGGATGCTCCATTCTATTTGCAGTTCCCAACTCGCTTCTTTCAATTCATGAATCTTAGGTCCATTACCTACAAAAAGTCTCTTTTTCAAGTGATTCTAAAGATCCTTTGCATCCACTATTTATGGAACAAAATTAATTATGGAGGTGTCAAAAGTATTGAATAGCCATTACACGATGAGAAAATTTATTGTGACCCAATCGGTCAATTCGGGAGAACTTTGTGGTGGTCGTTTCATTGATCCATAAAAAAAGCATTCCTTTATTTTGCCTTTCATTCCAATAAGGATCGAAGTTGCCCATTGTTCATAATTGTCGGCCTTCAATTTAATATGAGAAAGGAGAAGGCTCGGAGTATCGCGAGGACATGATAGTATATGGTTGCAAATCAGATGTACTATGGAATGGGGAAGGTCGAAGAACTGGTGCCATTTTTTCATCGTTGCCGGCTTCGACTTGTTCCACAGCCTTGACACCGGAAGTTTCTGTCATTGCAACATTACTGAACGTTGTTCTATATTTTTTCTAGTATGTTGGCTCTGATACCATGTTAAGAAAATGTATAGAGAGTAAGTAGGAAAGCTTATCTTGTATTGTATTTCTCATAACATCTATACACGTACAAGGAATCCTATCTTACTACAATAATGTACAACTAATAAAAGAATAATACCTTAATCCTAGCTAATCAGGATTCCTTAATCCTGGCAATTAGATATACACATGCTAAAGATGAATATAGAAACGTGCTAAATATGTTTACAGAAACAAGATATTTAATTCCAAAAATCTATGTATGATAAATTGCTTCATTAGTCTTGTTTATAGTTCTGCAAATTATTTGTTTGTCTTGTCCCTTCAAGAATTTCTGGTTTCTTTTCAATTTTTAGTCATGGTGTAGTATCTGTAAACATAATACTAGTGCATGATCAAAGTTGTGATTTTAACAATTAGTACGATGGGTTTGTGATAATTAATCGATTTGTGGTCTGCTTGGGAGATCATATATAGTTGATGAGTGTAGGTAAAAGTAATGATTATCGTTTTAAATTGATTATTAGTGAGAAATCAATGAGATATAGTTGTGTCAAAGAATTTGTTACCAAAAGTGATTATTATAGTACCAAAGTTACATAAAAATTAAATTGTTATTATGATGGAGGAGCCAAAATCATTAAAATCATAAATTATTATCTTTATTTAGAAGAATTTAGATTTTAATTCAAATTTCATTTGAAAGTAGAACAAAGGGTATTTATGTCATGTAATATTTCATTTTGTGATTAATTTACTTAACTAACTTATTGATCCGGCTCAAGTTGAACCATCTAGCATCACTCTTTTAATATACATTCTTTTTTAACTTATAATTGAACAAATGAATCATGTTTTAAGAACAAAATACTATATTACCGGTTAGAAATAGAACTATACATATAAGTGCATTTAAATTTATGCACAAAATTAGGGATTTGGCCCTCCCAAAGAAAAAAGAAAAAAAAGAAAAGGATTCGGATTGTAAAAATGAGTCATCTTTTAAATTACAAACCTTTTATACCCTTAATATATATAAATAGGAGGGAGATAGATGGTGAAAGTGTACAATGGTGATTTCAATTTATCTCTCACTTTAGGATAACACACAATTACTACCTCTATTTCATACTCCCTCGTCATTAAGGGTCTTGAACAACGACAAATTTTTAACCACAATTACTTTTCTACCCTTCATAAATGAGGGAAGAGATAGATAGTTTGAGTGAAATAAATGAAAATATAAGTAAATATGGAAAAAGTTTAATAAATGGTTATTGAATGTTGTAAAACCCATTATATTCTTTTGAGTAAAACCCATTATATTCTTTTGACCATTCTCAATGGGTCTAAAACCCCTTATATTTCTGACTAGAGGGAGTATTATCTAGTAGTTTGAACATATTTTCTCTGTTTCAAAATATGTCACTTTAGTAAATCAAAAGAGTATCAAATGATATTTTTTCATATATACCCTTTTAACTTATTGGAATTAAATCATTGTTTAGAAAATTGATTAATGATAATCAAAGGTTAATTTAGTTAATTAATTTTTAAATTTAGATAACCCAATCATTTTCTTAATTCTTGTGCCCTGTCCTAAGATGATACATAATATGAACGAGTGATGCTAGGAGGCTTAATTTGAGCCTCAAATTATTGGATCAATAGGGTTAGTTAAGTAAATTCAATGCATAATAAAATGTAGTATGCCAATTATGCCCTTTGCTTTAGATTTGAAATTTCTGCATTTGAAAATTTTTAAATTAGACAATTTTTATGAGTATCGAGTCTTTCAAAACTTTTGTCTTTCACTTACTTTTGTCATTTCATATTTCCCTCCCTTCTCCCTATTCATTTTCTATTCTAATTATTTGCCTCTCCTACTCTTTACTCTGGTAGGAGCATGCAGGAGTCTCTCTCTCTAGAAAACCCTAAATTAATTCCATCAATCAACCATCAAACTAGCCTAAACCCTAAAACTCTAAAACCTTAAAAATTATTTAAAGTGAAATCAAAACCTTCTCCAAATATTCACCAACTAAAAACAGAAAATTTTTACAAACAAAAGCATTCACATTTCAAAGTAAATTCTGATTCACGCTAAACTAAACAAACTATTTCCGAAATCAACCAAACCATAAACAAACCTATTTTACATCTCAGAGAAATATACAAAAGAAACTTGTATATAAAATTTGATAAAACAAATATATATTTCATTTCTGAAAAAAAATTCCGGTGAAGCAGCAAAAGTAAAAAAAAAATGATAAACCATAAAATTAAACGAACTATTAATTTATAGAACAAAAAATGAAATTACTTAGAAGTACTACAAATATTAAGTTCATTATTTCAAAAGCAAACTATCGACTACATATAGGTGCTAAATGCTAAGAAAAACGTAAGTAAACTCCTTTTTCATGAGCAAAAGGCACAAGAAACAAACAGAAAACATAACTTAAACCCCAAACAAGAAACTCCTAATCTTAAGTAGAACAACAAATATCTTTGGAAGCTTTATTTGATTTCTTCTCATTCGTTTTCATGAGCATCTAAAATATGTTGATCATATTTGGCTCATCAAGAAGAATTGAAGCTGTGGAATCCATTCCCACAGCTTGAACAATCTTCTTCAACAACAATCTGAGGTCTTTTATGGCTGATTTTGTTGCCTCTCTTTGAATTAGATACAAGGGTTTTTAAGTTTTGAGAATCATATGGTAGTTTAATATTCATGCTTGGAGAGTCTTTTTACATGTTTCTTAAATGAAAATAAAGAAAAACAAATGTTGATGATGAAGATTAGGCTTTATGGTTTGTTCTTGCAGTTGGCATGAAGCATGGCTCAAGTAGCAGCTGCCTGGCTCAGCCATTTATACTGGTTTGAGCTCAAAATCGGCCCTAACCTTTGGATTACATGCAGCGTACGCCTCCCTTTTCCTTGGGAAGACATATCTTCTTGGTAATTCTAATGTGTAGAGTGGAAGGGGGGAAGAGAGGTAGAGAGGTATAATGAAGCTTGGGCAGGGAGCTGGTTTCCTTGGGCAAAAGGGTGTTACCACTCGGTTAAATGCTTTTCTGGGATTTCTGTTTTTTTTTTCTGGAATGATATACAAGCTGTTAGATTTTTTTGATGGGTTAAATGCTTTTCTGGGGTTTTCCATACATTTTTAAAATTTTTTTGGAATGATATACAAGCTGTTAGGAATTTTTTGATGGGTTAAATGCTTTTCTTGGTTTTTCTTATATTTTTCTGAAATTTTTCTGGAATGATGTACCAGCCGGTAGGATTTTTTTGATTGGTTAAATGCTTTTCTGGGTTTTTTTTAAAAAAATTTCTAGAATGATATACTACTAGTTAGGATGTTTTTTTTTGATGTGTTAAATACTTTTCTGGGGTTTTTTATTTTTTTATTAAATTTTCAAGAATGATATACGAGCTGTTTCATTTTTTTTTAGTTTTCTAGAGTTTTTTCTAGTTTTTCCCCAAAAATTATAGAGTAAATGATATATAATAATATAATTAAAAGATTAAATAGATATATACTTAGTTATTTTCTTAGTTCTTAGTAAGACATAATACACCTAATTGTAAAGAATAATCTTATGGTTAAGGAACGATCATGTCCGTAAAACTTAAAATAGATAATAAAGGGTCAATTTGTAATTATTTAAACTAAATTAAGCATATTTGTTTTTAGTAATACGTAATACGCCTAATTTTTAAGAATAATCTGACAGCATAGGAACAATCATGTCCAGTCAAACTTAAAATAGATAATAACAGGGTCAATTTGTAAATATTTAAACTAAACTAAGCATATTTGTTCTTAGTAATACGTAATACGCCTAATTACAAAGAATAATCTTTACTGTATAAGAACGATCATGTTTGTAAAATTTAAAATAGATAATAACATAGTCAATATTTAATCATTTAAACTAAACTAAGCATATTTGTTCTTAGTAATACATAATACGCCTAATTGTAAAGAATAATCTTACGGTATAGGAATGATCATGTCCGTAAAACTTAAAATAGATAATACATGGTCAATTTGTAATTATTCAAACTAAACTAAGCATATTTGTTCTTAAAAATACGTAGTACGCCTAATTGTAAAGAATAATCTTACGGTATAAGAACGATCATGTCTGTAAAATTTAAAATAGATTCTAACAGGGTCTATTTGTAATTATTTAAACTAAACTAAGCATATTTGTCCTTAGTAATATGTAATACACCTAATTGTAAAGAATAATCTTACCGTATAGGAACGATCATATCCGTAAAACTTAAAATAGATAATAACATGGTCAATTATAATTATTCAAACTAAACTAAGCATATTGGTTCTCGGTAATACATAATATGCCTAATTATAAAGAATAATCTTACAGTATAGGAACAATCGTGTTTGTAAAACTTACAATGGCTAATAACAGGGTAAATTTGTAATTATTTAAACGAAACTAAGTATATTTGTTCTTAGTAATATGTAATACGTCTAATTGTAAAGAATAATTACGCTATAGGAACGATCATGTCCGTAAAGCTTAAAATAGATAATAACATGATGAATTTGTAATTATTTAAACTAAAGTAAGGGTACTTGTCCTTAGTAAGACATAATACGCGTAATTGTAGAGAACAATCTTACAATTAGGCGTATTAAGAGTTAATTTATTATAAATTTGAGATGATAAACTTTTTTGCAAACATAAAATAAAAATAAAAGGGCCGAAGTGTAATTATTATAAAGTATATATAGTAAATGAAAATATTATTTAGTTTGAAAAGATAAACTGTAATTAAAAAAACCTAAACCCAAACTACAGTTACAGTACGACTTAAATCTACCGCCCTAACCCCAATCAGTCTTTCCCCATACAGAATTTTCCCCAATCCAGTGTAAGTGACCAGGATTGTGCTTCTTACAGTTGACTTGTCGGCGACAGCAATTCCAAATTGCCCAAACAGGAGCTGCCATTACTGCAACCAATCGGATGAATTTCCTTCCTCTTCTAAATATTGAGAGGAACAAGCTAATCTTGTGCAGATTTTGGGAGCATCAATGGCGTGGTAAAGGTACTCATTACCACCACTCTACACCTCTCTACCCTAGCTGATGAAGTTTCGGTCAAGAAATTGAATATCTCTTCTTGTCTTCTCTCTTATACCCTCTTCACCTCTTCAAAATTTATCCATTATTCTTCTCATCCTACAATGGCTTATCCCAGCTCCTCACATTCGACCGTATCCGTCACAGTCTCTAAACCCTATAATAGACCAGCATCAATCTCTCTATATGGTTCAATGAAGTGCAGATGCGGATTGCAAGCTCCTATACTAACTTCAAGTACATTGAAGAGCACAGGCAGAAAATTTTTTGTGTGTGCCAACTTCAAGGTAAATTTTGTGGATAAAATTATTTTTGAAATGATGTGCTAGAAATGATTATTTATGAAATGATTTTGTGCAAAATGATTTAAGTTTTGGTAAATTTTATTGTAGATTTATTTTCTACAATGTCTGCTGAAATTGTGTTTCGGGAGATTATTTTGTGTTGTATTATCTTTATTCTAATATGAAATGGTGTTTAGACTGCTGAATCTTTGCATTTTGACGGCTGAATTGGAATTAATTTTTCATAATCTTGGTTTTGAAATTTACATAATTTTGGTGTTTAGACTGTTGAATCATGTGCTTTCTTATCTTTAAAATGCATAAGTTGACTGATGAAATGGTGTTTAATTTGCATTTTGGTCTCTTCACTCCATTTTAAAAATCAATTCTCTCCCTATATATATAGGGTAAATAAATGCAATTCGAGAAACTATAAGGATAGTGTAAAAAAATTTAAAAATTTTCATTTTTACCTTGAAATTTTCTATCTCTAAAGAAAATGCTCTTAACTCTTTCTAGAACACTTCACTTCAATCGCAGATCTTGGAAGATCCGATCGTTACAATTTCAAAAAAGGTTAGTACTGATATATATATTCATTTATTTACAATTTTATCGATTTAGATTATGAAAATATGCATTGTATTGAAAAAAAAAATTGCAATTTTAGTTAGTTCATTTTTCTCCTGAAATTTAGTACTTTCACCCAGACTAATGAAAATTCCAAGGATTTTCGCCCGTTCAAGCGAAAATCAGATTTTCGCTAGTAGCAGTGGTCAGAAACTTGGATGTTCGCCAGGCTGGGCGAAACTTCATGGTTTTTTGGCCAGTCCGGGCGAAAATATCATTAGATGAATTATTTTTTTAATATTTGTTTATATATTTTACTTTTGTGTTCATAATTATTTAATGAGTGTTTCTTGAATTTAATTTCATGTTTATTTGAATTATTATTTAATTTTGGTGTATGTAGAATGAATATAACTAGTTGTTTAAAATATTTTATGTTATAATTTTTATTATTAATACGATTATGAATTATGTTTTTGTGAATAATTTGAACCTTAATCTTCATGCTTCATTTTGTTATGGTTTAAGGTTTAGGGTTTTAATAAGATTTAATAATAAGTTAATAACTATTAATTAAATTTTTAATAGTGAGAAGAAGTAAAATAACGGAAATGAAATAAGAAATCCTGTTAAGAATAAATAATAAACTAATAATAAATGTTATTTCAAATGTTATTCAATTTAGTCTATGTAGAATATATATAAATAGTTTAAAATTGTTTGCTTATGATTATGTATTTAATATAAAAATATGTTATGTAATTGCTCAACAATTTGAATGTTAATTTGAATTCATCGTTATTCTTGCCCTGTTGTTTTAGAGTTCAAATAATATATAAATTAATAACTATTACTAAGTAATGTTAGTGATGAATAATAATAGTAGAAAAAAATTAAATAGGAAAAAAAAATAATAGATCCCAATAAAAATAAATAATTAAATAGTAAATGTTCAAACTGTTATAGTTTTGTCTAGAGGTTTGAGTAAATGTTCAAACTGTTATAGTACCTCCGACCTCCCGTCTACTCCTATCCTTTTGCTGCTGGTTTTCATTATGATACAGATGCACTCGAGTATTCTACCCAACCACCACCTGTACCGGTTAGATCTCGACCTCCTCTCCCATCGCACCTGCCTCACACTCCAGTACCATATGATATATATAGATCTTCACATCCACCATCACACCCCCCACCTGCAGTGTATAATCCCTTCTTACATGCTCCTACTGTTCGTCTTCATGTACCATTATCACTACTTGTTCGTTTTATACGCGGTATCCATTATCAGTACATATGACCACGTTCTGATAATTGCAATTGATATTGGGTGTGCAACGACAATATCACTAAGTATGTTGCTGTCCTCACCGTTTCTATAAAAGACTGTGTAACCACGTTGTGCACTTAAGCAGAGAACTTCCTCTACCGTATTTCGCCCCTGCATCCTATTCTTCTTAATCTTGGCAACGACATTGTATATTTTTTGTGCACTACATACATCATAAAGTTCATTTTATTAACGGAAGAAAAATAAATCTAAAATATTTTAATAAACTATGAAAAATAATTCTAACATACCTAACTGCACAACCAACATTTTGCTTTCGAAAAAAATCTTAGAATATTACGTGGCGGCACATGACTCTTCTTGAGCCGCTATGTCTGTTTCAACTACTCCTTCGTAAATCTTGCAGCTTGAGCATAATGTGATTGTAAACAACTATTTTATGGTTGTGCCTCCCGTCATGTATGAACAATTGCCAATTCTCACTTGCTACCGCTTGCTCGCCTTTTAATTTAAATGGACATCTACATTGTCCCGTAAGGCCCCCGCTTTTTTATTGAATCTTCTTCTTCTTTATCATCAACTCTTGGTTTTGTGTTTTTTCTAAGTGGACTTCTACACTCGCATGCTAATGGAACATACGGTCAACGATCAGATGTTCTTGATTTCAGGTACTGATTGATGATCAAGTATTTGTTGGTTTTCATCGCAGTTTCTTTTGCCCAGTCGACCAACTCCACCTTCGAATTGAAAATTCGGTTTCTTGTCAATAATTTCCATAATCAATATATTCTTTCGGTTCTAAAAATTTTTCAAACGTATTTGGATCTTCATCACCGTGTTAATATAAAAGAAAATTATTAGCATTAAAAAAAACCCTAAATAAAACCCTAACCCCATTAAAAAAAAACTTAAACCTTAAAACCCTAAATCTTAAACCCTAAAACAAAAAACCGTTAATCCTAAACCCGAAAACCCTAAAACTCTAAAAGAAAAAACCCTAAACCCTTAACATTTAATAAAAAAGAAAACCCTAATCCCTAAAACTTAACATTTTTTTAAAAAAAAAACCCTAAACCCTTAACAAGAATTGAAAAACAAATAAACCCTAACCCTAAATCTTAAACTCTAACACCCTAATAAACTCTAAACCAAAAATTTTGCAGCACTTTTGCCCAGATGGGCGGGAAAAACATACAACTTTCGCCAATATGGACGAAAATTTTTAAAAATTTTCGCTAAGATGGGCGAAAGTTGTATAATTTTTTCGCCCATCGAAAGAAAATGCTTCAGAAACGGAAAAAAAATTTGCAAGATTTTCTTACCTCAAAAACATTATTTTTTTTGCAAATAATTTTAAAAAAGATTCATATGTTCTTCCAAATTAGGTTGAATGTTAAAAGTTTGTGTTTTTTTAGATAGAGGTTAGAGAGAAAGTTGTAGAGAAAAAGTGAAAGGTTTGAAATAATTTTTTTGCGTAATCTTTATAGATTCCCGAGTTGCATTTATGAATGTCATATATATATATATATATATATATATGAAATTGAGTGAAGATAACCCAACCCAAAACTCAATTCTTACACCGAAATACAATTTCCCCAAACCCGATTCTAAACTCCCGTATACATTCTTGATGCCTTCTATATTTGAATGGGGAAAAACAGTAGCTTTGAGAAGGAAGAAAGACCAATATAGCTGCAGTTCCGGTGGAGCACCGGAGGAAGAAGAAAAAAGCTACCATCACTGAATATTCTAGCTCGTCAGGGAATTCTAGAAGCTCAAAATCCTCTGGATTGTGCCATTGCGGAAGCCAGTAACCTTACGCACCTCTTGGGACCGATAACAACCCGGGACGGAGGTTCATGTGTTTTGAAATTATAAGGTGAGAATGGCTTGAAACTCATGGGTTTCTTGTATATTTGTATGATTATAAGCACAAAATGTGTATCTTTTTGCAGCTAAAAGTTGATTTTCTTATGAAATTCTTAGGTTGGGGGGTGTGAAATTTTTGAGTGGGTTGATGCCCCAACTTGCAGCCAAACGAAGCATTTTATACCTTGTTTGCTGAAAAAACAAGATTAGATTGCAGAGAAAAGAGAACAAAAAGTGGAAATTAGAAGAGTTTCAAATCATTTGCAGCCGGCTCATGTTTACATTGAATTCTCTCTTTAATTGTTCTTATTAGGGGGAAGATCTATGTTTAGAAATAGGCAGAATCAGATGGTGTTAGAATTTTTGTTTTAGATGGCGTTTACGAAGTTGTTAAATTTTGTTCACTCAAATATTTTATTTTAGATGCTGATCAAGGAGTTTGGTATAGTCAGTATTAATAGATTCCAATGCTTTTGGGAACGTCAAATCTTTTACCTTGAAATCTTTATATGTCTAAGTCTAGCTTATTTAAAATCATATCATATCAGATTGATTATGTGGAACGAAGGTAATAAGCAGATTGTGAATAGACAACTGATTTCTATGACAAAGTCTATGCTAAGTTGGCATCTTCTTCCCTTAACTCCCTTAAATCCCGGAGAGGTTTTCCACTTACTGATAATGCGGATCAAGGGAATGATTCATATACTTTTGTGGTAAATATAACTTTTAAGTTCAATGAGCACATAAGGGGTTCTTTTTATTTAGTACTCTCGATCAGCTCTCTCAAAAATTTGCAAAATGGGCGAGGTTCTGTGCTTGTGAAGGGAAATTTGGTAACGAGAGGGCTAGGGAGCACCCTGTTGATATACAACTATCATGATGATTTATTATGCTATCTCAGGCTTTTAAGCTGCTCAAATTGCACCATTCTTGATGATATGAGCAGTTTTTGCAAGAAAATACCGAGGTTGCATTTGGGTTCTGTGCTTGGTGTTGGTGGACAAGATAAAGTTCAACTTCATGCAATTTCATTCCAAGCAGCAGCAAATAAACAAGTATTACAAACAAGTATACAACCTGCACCTAGAATGACCACAAAAGTCCAAAGAATCAATTTTGTCACCACATAAAAGATTTTGCTTTTGTAAATAATACAGTACCTTCTTACTAATGTGGCCAATCCGACGATGCCACAACATAGTCTTTGTAGGGACAGTTTTGGAAATTAACGTAGTTGTTTCGCCAACTGTTTTTCCAATAAGAATGTGTAAACTCTCTCTTTTAAAACCTTTAAGTATGTCTAGATTTTCTTTGAAAATCTTAAAATACCATTTTTAGATTTATAAGAAAGACCAAGTGAATCCAAATAACCAAGGGGGATTAGATTCTGATGAAGGTCGGGCACATATCTCACCTCTGTGAGTTTTCTAATCACGCTATCATGCATTTTAATGAAAATATTCCCAATGCCCTTACTGTTACGGACGTGACTGTTTCCCATATAAACCTTTTCATGATCTAGGGATTTGAAATTTGAAAACTAGTGTTTGTTGGGTATCATGTGAAATGTACATCCGAATCCAATGATCAACAACTTTAGAACAAGAAAGGGAAGGGAACACAAAAAATCTCGGAACACATAGAGTTACCATCCGAATAAAAATCGTGGGTTTTGTCAATTTTATCATTTCCTCTATCATGTTTACGTTGTTTTCCATCGTTGATCCTTTTAAAACATTTATTTTTCATATGACCCTCCTTGCTATAGTAAAAACATTTCATTTTGTTCTTGTCTCGAGATTTGGACCTCCATTTACTTTTAGAACTATGACTAAGAGGCTCCCTCCAGTCAACTCTCCCTCACAAGTAAAGGTTCTCTCCGTTTAATTTGTTTTCTTTCCTTAAATCCAAATCTTTTGATTTCAAAGCATTTTTAACATCAGAAAGGGATAAACTATCTCTACCATATTTAATGGCGGATTTTACATCGTTGTAAGAATCGGACAAGGCATTTAATAAAATAACGACAATATTTTCATCGGAGATTTTTCTCTCCAACGTTTTGAAGTTCAAAACGATTTTATTTAAGTCATCCATATTTTTCCGAAAGCGTTTTTGTCCCGCTCATTTTAAAAACGAAAAACTGTTCTTTTAAATAAATTTTATTTGACAAGGATTTTCCTAAATATAATTTTTCAAATTTAGTCCAGATTTCAAAATCGTTGTCCTTTTCGTCGATTTCTTGTAAAACATTGTCGGTTAAATGCAAGGTGAGGCAACTGTGTGCATCACCAAGTTTTTTCGATAAGAATTTCGCCCGTCCAAGATTCCGAATACTCTTCGGGCTACAAATTGCGGGTTGCAATTTTATTTTGGACCAAAATCGTTTTTATTTTTCTCCGCCACATTACGAAAGTCGATTTGCCATCAAAGTTGTCGATTTCGCTTTTGAAATCGACATGTTTTAATGGCAAATAAGAGTAATTTGATAGCTAGAAAAATAAAAGATTTGAAAAAAAGTTTGTCCCAATAATAAAATAACCCGAGTTTTTGCTTTGAAAAACAAAGTGCGAGAAATGAAAAACGTGAAATGGGACGAATCTCACAACAGGATAGCGCAGTAGCAATAATTAACCGACACAGAGAAATAGACAATTACGGTTTGAGCGATAGTCAAACAATAAAAACAGAAAAAGACAACAATAAGGAATGTTGTAAAGCTGTGTAAAGAACAAAAAAAATTGAAAAAACCGCCAAGACACGACTTATTTGAAGTCTCTTGGACTCAAGCCAGACTTGGGTTTTGTATTTTTGTTAAAACAAAAACAGAACAAAATACCAACGAGTTCGCAAATGTAAATATCGAAATCCAAATAAACGAAATAGCGAAATAGCACAAACAAGAACACTAATAACACGAGATCGGAAAAACCCATAAAATAAAGCTTTTACTTGTGATTTGATTAAAAAAAAACAAACACGAAGTAGCAACAAATTCAACCCAAACGTAGCAAGCGTAAACGAGAAAAGACAAAGCCGAACCGAAAACAGGGAAAGGAAAACAAGAAGGTCAAGCTATACTTCCTTGACTAGATCTCATGGAACTCAGCAGCTTCCCGCAGATCCGGAATACCGAGAGGTTCGGTAGGGTTGCTGGCGCCGATGATTGTACCGAAAAGTTGTAGTCTTTTCCGAGCTCTGATACCACTTGTTGGACCTAATTACTATTACAACTTTCTAATTACTATTACAATAATCAAAACAGAGCGGTAACCGAAAAAATAATTAACCTTTACTATTACACAAAATAATAGTTTTCTTCCTCCTTGACCGTCGATTCCAAGCCGAATGAAAACAACAAATCGAAAGCTGCAAAAAGCGTAGTATAACAAGTAAAGGATATCACGAAAAAATCGAAAGACTTACCTGCCACCGCGGAGTCCGATCCGGCGGCGGATGCAGCGATGACCGAGGCCAGTGATGGAGCCGAACAATAGCGAACGTCTGTGAGCCGCGTCGAGGTGCCAGTGGCCGAGAACGACAAGCAACGGTCAACAATGGTCCCTCAGTAACAGGGGCCTCAAGAAAATCACGGAAGACTCACCTCCTCACTTTCACCTTTCGGCCCTCTCTCTCTCTTACCCCCAGTGTAAGCAGCGGTGAACTTAGAAAGGCTGCGACGAGGCGCCGGTCACGAACAATGGTGATGGCGGCCCCGGGAATACCGAAACGAAAGAGAGAAAGGGAGAGCAACGAGTAGCGGTGTATCGCGGCGGAGAAGACAGAAAGTCGGGTGAAGATGAAAAAAGGAAGAAACAAAGGCTACGTAGTGAGTATGTCCATCGAAGAGGCGAGAATGAGAAGCTTTATAGTGGTCCGAGTTACAACGAGTGGGTCGGGTAAGCCCGGCCCAGCCCTCGCATCTCTTTGACCGAGTCTAACGATCCGAGTCTTCTTATGAGGCCCACCCGGTTTAACATCATTGGGATAAAAAATATGGACAGTAAAATGAAAATAATGTAGAGTAATTATAAGCCCAAAAGGCCTACAAAAAGAACATAAAGATCACTCAAGATAGGTAGCTCTAGGATTGAGCAGACATCTACCCAAACATCTAAATAATACTGCTAAATATATGACAAATTCTTCTTGATCCATTGTTCTATGCCAAACGGACATGTTGCGTTTTTTGTGCCCGAGTTGTTGACACACCTTGCATGTTCTCGCTCTTCTTTTGAGGGTTACGAAGTTGCATTGTTGATGAATTTGCTATCTCTTGATTGGCTCGAGTTGATATCTCCTCATTTGCTTGGCCAGCCTTGTCTTCATTTACTTGGCTTGGTATCATCTCAGTTACTTGGCTAGGCATATCTTCATTTGCTTGGTTAAGCACATTATTTCCAAGCTGTCAAAATGAAGAAAATGTTAGCAAATTATGTTTTGGTACAGAGTATTAAGATTCATCAACATTCTAAAAATGACTTACATTAATTACTTGACTAAATGGTTGTGTTTCTAAACCTTCATTTTCAGCGATTGGCAAGATTTGCATACCTTCATTAGCAACCTGCACTAATCAAGTTTTGTTTCATTAATTATGGGCTTCATAACCTTTTCCAACATGTGCTTTGGTGAGGTTGGAAATACCTGACTCTTAAGGTGCATATCTTGGTTTTTAGAAGCTGGCCCTTCATTTTCAGAATTTGGTCTTTGTTTGCACTTCCTTACATTATAGCCTTTTCCCTTGACACCTACTGCACTTACCATTACCTCCACCAGCCCTTGACGTCTTCTTAACGCCTGGTTTAGACTTGTCAATGTTCTCATTAGGATCCCTCATTCTAAGTTATTTTGGTCTACCTGGAAGTCTTAGTTTCATAGGAGGCAAAGAGTGTTATTTTTTCCAGTTCTGGGCCACTAATTGGATTCACCACATGCTTATATGCTTAGCCAATGTCGAAGCATGGTAAACTCCACTAATATATGATTCAACCTCTTCACCCAGACGAGTAATTACACAAACCGAATGGACATATGGTATTTTAGATAATTCCACAATTTCTACAAGAGCATGTCTTAGCCTCCAAATCAATAGCATATTTATCTCCTACATACCCTCAATCTCACATCTTTTGCTCCCAGCCCCTCCTAGGAATATATGCAGCTTACTGCTTTTTCAAGTTGTCAACATATTTTTGAGTCTTAGGACATAAGATTCCTTCATACTTCCTAATCCAATCCCTTTTCATTTCCCCTCTTTTCATCAAATATGTCCTAATGCTTTCTATCATGCCTATTATGGGCTTAAATCTAGCTTGTAGGGACGGTGACATTAAACTCTCACTTTGTCCTAAAAAATGCTCTACTCCATTGCATAGGGGTTACAATTTTTTTAGCGAGACATTCATGTGCAGCATCATCCGTTCCTTTAAGTGAAGCCATGTTGTCTGTAAGCTTGTTTTGATGAGTAGATTGGCACACTTCCACAGCTGATCTCTCAAAGCTATACCCGGATGTACCTTCTTGAAGTTGCCATGTAGATGCCTAACAAAGAATCTGTTTTGAACTCTAGGCATCAAATCTTCAATTGCAAGTACTAAACACTGTGAAATACCAACAAAAAAAAGGTTATTGAAATGTAGGAAAACAAAAATGCAGTTTATTTTGTCGATCTGTTATGAGTGTCCATTTCTCCTCCTCATACATCTTCAAGTCATTAATGAACAAGTCAACAAACCATGTCCAGGTTGCTCTATTTTCTATTTCAACCACAGCAATTGCTGTAGGGTAAAGGGAGTTGTTAGGGTCTACACCAACAGCAGAAAGCAAAATCCCTGGATGAGGTCCCCTCAAGTGAAACCCATCAAACCCTATTACTTTCCTACAAGCACTCAAAAACCTTCTCTCAAAGCTCCTAAACACATATAGAATCTACGGAATCTTTCATTTCCTTTGCCCTCCACCTCAGTGCTCAATTTAACTGTGTTTCTGTCATCAGCTTTCCTAAGCTCTTGCACATAATCCCACAACTTTGAGTATTAGTCTTTGTACTTCCGTTCAATCATCTCCATTGCTTTCGCTTTTGTCCTATAAACTGTATGAGTTGTGACATGATTCCCCGAACTCCTCTGCTAGGTTAATTGCGGTTGAGTAGGTACCATAGTGCCTCTTGGCACTAAAACATACAAATGCACAATACATATTTGGAAACTTAATACATATGAAACAGTGGAACCTTATATATACATAAGTAGATCTATAGCTTAAGATACAAAAGCTCCAAAGACAAGGTTACCCAAAAGATGTTACAAATAAACTGTCCTTAAGTTGTACTAAGTCACTTCAAAAACTTTTCTTCTCAAGTCAAAATTACACCTAGTGCAGAGATCCCACAAAATCCGCCAGTCAAGCTTTGAAAAGCTCACGGTTCCACCTCTCGGTCCAAATCATCTTAGAAAACATGTGAAGCAAAAGGCATGAGTTAGAAAGTTCAGTTTTCCACATGAGTGTGTGCCAATATTTTTTTTAAAAGAGATGATGCAACATGCAAGGGTTCATGCAAAGTGAGTTATTCATTTTCCTGATATTTCCGAAAGAACACATGCATACACACGGATGAAGGTTCAAATAGCAACCGAGAAGTCCGAGTGAATCAAGACACATCGATCATGACTTCCAAAACTTGTTTCAAATCATGCCAGAAGTCGGGCTCAATGGACATACATCCGGAACAAATCAGTGGTCATTAGAACCAAGTTCCTGCCTCCCGTAGTTAATACCAACCCAAATACCACATGTACAAACGTTCGATGTCACCAATAGTGCGCTCACCAAACCGAACCAGGCTAAGCCTAAATTGGGCACCTACCAGTTCGTACCTGGTGACCATATTATTTTAGAGACCTTCCTGACTCTTAACCAGTTGATCCATCATACTTTTTGGTATCAAACAAACACACAGATTGGTTAGGGCTGAACCCTCAACGATGCTATGCCCCTGTTTAGTGGATCCACATCAAGTGTTTAGACCATCCATGCTATCGGAAGAGGCCCTAGTATGGGGGACTAGCCACGCATAGTACAATACTTTGACGTGTCGGACAACAAAATCATGTTCATATCAAATTTAGTTGGAACGTAGTTTTCATGCATATTTCAAATCCAAAGGCTCATATCTGGCCATCTAAACAAGTTCATTATATATCCGTATTCCAAAATCAAAAGACCGCTCAAATGGTCATCCAGATATTTCTAAGTCATATCTAAATCAGGATAACAAAATCACACGTCCCCTAGTCTAGATCATGCTTATGCAAATTTTACAAATAGGATATATATATATATATACATGCATATGCATCTGTTCAAATACTATAATTTTCATGTAACAGATCATTTTCAAATCATATATGTTTTCCAAGAACTCGCAAGAGATAGTAAAATCTTTCTAACACAAAAATACCTACACGAAAGCACTCGTTCCTATGCATCTCTAATGCACGAGTAGGAAACATTTTTGGAGGACATCTCCAATTTAAAAGAACTTACGAAAACGTTAATTTATTTCCAAACATAGTAATGTCAAATATTTAGAAGATTTGTATAAAGTAATTATTTAGCAAAACATCGTTAATATTATTAAAATAATTAGATTGAATCGGTGGACTCACCCATGTGCTAAAAATTGCAAAAATTGCAAACAAGTATAAGCTCCTTTGATTAATTTCGATCTTCATAAAAATTGCAAAGATTCTACATGAAAGTTAAGCGAGTTCTAAGCTTTTGAGCTAACCCAAGGGAATTCTAGGGAATTCGAGTGAGTACGACGAACAGAGAGAACAAAAGAAAACACCAGTATAGGGGAGGAGGAGATGCGCCTAAGTGAGAGTTAAAATATATATATATATATGGTTCAAAGATGTTGGAGATATCACATCAGTATGTGATTCTCTTAGATTATCTTGGATTCTATAAGAGATTATTTGGTTAGAATCCTATATTAATTATAACTTGGATACTTTGTATTATGCTATTATTATAGCAATATTCCTTATTAGTGGTTGGTTAGAATCCTATATTGATTATGATTAGGATACTTTGTAGTGTATAAATAATAGATCATAATGAATAAGAAGATAATTAAGTGAAGCATTCAATATTATTCTTCTCTGCGCCCTAAATTTCTTAACATGGTATCAGATCCAGAGCCAGGTTTGAAAAAGAAGAAGAAAAAGAAAAAAAAATCTTTCACATCTATGACTTTATTCTCTTTTCATTCAGCTTGAACGATTCTCTTCGTTCAGTTTGGACAAGTTTTTTTTAGGTTTCTAATATTTCTTCTAATTTGCTTCAATAAAAATTTAGGAGATTATATTTTTTTTTATAAATCATATTCAAGTTAGGTAGCTTCATCGACAAATATTTGAAGCACCTAAATTTAGAAATTGAAATTGGACATTGATGGTGGCTTTATCAAAAAAACTCTAAGCGACATCAAAGGAATTTTCGATGATGGATTACGGAAGCCACTGCGATTGATGGAAGAAAACCACAACGACTGCGACTAATGGAAGAATATCACAACGACTGCGACTGATGGAAGAACCACAGCGACAGCGATTGATGACAAAAACCATAGCGACAGCGAGTGATGGTAAACACCACAGCGACAGATGGTGGAAGACTACCAGATGTGCAATTTGCACGTTACAAAAAAAATTGAAAATGTGGCAAGTTGGACATGCAATTTTTGTACGTTCCAACTTGAGGGAGGGTGTTGGAGATATCACATCAGTATGTGATTCTCTTAGATTATCTTGGATTCTATAAGAGATTATTTGGTTAGAATCCTATATTGATTATAACTTGGATACTTTGTATTATGCTATTATTATAACAATATTCCTTATTAGTGGTTGGTTAGAATCCTATATTGATTAGAATTAGGATACTTTGTAGTTTATAAATAGTAGATAATAATGAATAAGAAGATAATTAAGTGAAGCATTCAATATTATTCTTCTCTGCGTCATAAATTCCTTAACAAAAGATTAAAGAGAATCATGAGGCGGGGAAGAAAAGAAAAAAAAAAAAAAACATATAGAATAGAACAAATATTATTCAAAGCCTTATTTGGGAAGGAATTAGCATATGGTGAGCATGCATTCACGTATGCATGTGTGCATAGGAAGAAGATGGGAAAGTGGCAGAAGGGCCATGTGATTTGTGGAAAAATGGCAAGAAGAAAATAAAGGAACAAACATCAACAATTTTTCTCATACATCAAAATCTTCTATATACTATATAATATACTTATATATATATATTTGTTGTTTCCCAATTTTATTTTGGTAGAATTAAAATGTGTAACATCATTACATACTTTCTGCAAATATTTTCAAAGTTTAGTACCATTTATAAAATTGTTCACTTATCAAACTTATTTCAAAATATATTCGAATAATTACACACTTAAAATTTATATTTCTTATTTAAAGTAAATTTGAACTCTCCATAAATATTTATATTTTTGTTAAATTAGATCCTAAACAATATTAATATCATGTTCTCAACTCTCGTATTGTTGAAATACTTTAAGATACTTACAAAGTAAGAAATTACATAAAATCTCTGTGCACTTTCTTTATAAATTCTCTAACTTCCACTCGTCTGTTAGACTTGAAATCCTCAAGGTACTTCTTGGCCAGGTACTTTGGTCTAACAAGTCTAGGGTGGAAAGATTTTGTACACTTATGCTTGTCATTAATTATTCTAATTTCCCAATCACTACTCTTTCCAATGTTTGCTACGTAGATATACCAGTTACACATGTTACCATGACATATAACCACTACTCTGATATTTTCCACTTTTACCCACCTCCCAAACTTTACTTCGCGCTCTTTAACTGCTTCTTAATTAAACTGCTTCTTAATTAAACTACTTTTTGCTGTTGAAAATCGTTCCCAACTTGAACTTGAGATTTTGCATGTCAATCTCACTTCTAAACTAACTACATTTGTTCTTCTATGTGCAGCTGTACGATCATCACCACTTTCTGAAGAGTTTCCACTTTGTAATTCTTCAGAATCATATTCACCTGAAAGCGGACCATGCTCTATTTCACCATTTCCAAACAACTGGAGTTGTTCTTGTTCAGAAAATTCCTTTCTTTCACTCTTTTTACTTATCAGATTTTCCTGCTGCCAATTGCTTGGGCCTGCCTCTTGTGTTTTATCAGATTTTTTACTTGTCCTTTTTCTGCAAACTAAACCATATCCTTACATCCTCATCACTGCCAAAATCTTCGGTATCAAAGAATTTAGATCTATTTAATGATCCCTCAGATTTAGGTTGGAACGACTTATGAGATCCATTATCTTCAACTGCTTCATAATGCAAAAAAGCTATCTCATCACCTTCACTACTGAAAGTTAGTCTCCTTGCTCCTTTCTCTTCTCTCAACTGCTTTACCTTTTTCCAATTATTTAGGATGGGGAAAACATCTACAAATTAGCAACTTCTATAGGATCGGCTTTGTTATCATTTCCACCACTAGTTTGAACACCTTTTTTCTTTATCCACTTGCTTTTCTTAGGCAGTCTACGTATAACACCATGTTCTTTCACAATAAACATGTTAGCCTCCCCCTTACGAGCACCCTGTTCACACATAACAGACACATCAATCTCAGACATAATAGACAACCCATGCTTATTCTTGCTGTCATAAAATCCTCAATATAAGAAATACACACTGTCACACCAAACAGTTCTAGTAATCTAAGAACTAATCAAATCTTGCATTGAAAACCTATTAACGCGGCAATTATCAACAAAATCTACCTCCCCACCTCTGTATTCTTTTTCTTTCCCATTTTGAACCCAACTTCCACCATGATGAACTTTAATAGTAAAGAAAACAGAACCAATGGCTGCCATTTTAGAAAAAATAAAAAAACTTAGTAGACATATAAGATGTAAAGACCATTAAACAATAATGAAAGCTCAGGATTTTAGCAATATAGTTTCATAGTGTGCTGCCAAATAGGATGTATTGTCCAAGAATCTAAGTTAAGGGCTGACACGAGTGCACTTGTAAATCTTTTACCATTTAAGAGTGATTTATATGAATTTGCAGGACATGCAAAATACGCATACAAGTTCAATTGTTCATGCAAAATATGCACCTGGGAAAAGGGGCGACTATTATCATATTAAGAGCCATTAAGGACCACAAATTCTTAAGTGACATCAACGATGAACTTCTTTATAATATACAATCGAAACAATCTTTTTTTTTAACAGTAAAACTTGAATTATACAAGCATAATTCTTGGACATCAAATATAAATGAATGCAACAACTAAAAGTTGTTCAAGGTACTTTGATTAAATAAACAAATGTATGCGTGTGACAGAGACATTACTTGTCAAACAATAGCAGAATAAGATCTGTTTCACAAAACAATCTTTCGGATAGCAGATCTAACCAATATATAGTAGAATTTTAATTGCACAAAAAACCTAGAACTATTGAATGCCATTTTAGCACCAGAAAAAAAATCAGCAACATGAGGAAAGAAGAAAGGTTGAATTTTGAAGCATTAAAAAAACACTATTACAGTCACAAAAAAGGTTGAATATTAAAGACCACTAAACATTAATATAAAACTCTCACAATGACGTCTCTGGGACCACCATACCCTCACTTGAAAATAAAAACTCCTGACCCATGATGTACTCGAGCAATATATACACACAATAGCATCTCCAATTCAAATATTCACTATTCCCTACCTTGAAAATACACAATCTATTTGATTAAAAAAAACAAAATCTGCATTTTATGTCGGGGGAAAAAGGCCCTACAACTTTACCATCCAAAATCAAGTTTGTAACTCACAGAGCTAAAATTTAAATGTACCACACCAATATCATTATAAGTTAGTTAGCCAAACACGAGTGATATGCGCTACATTGTCTACATTTTCATATATTATTTTCATTATTTTACGATATTTTTAACATATACAATTGCAAATTTTAGATTAATACTCTTTATTTTTGTCTTAGGCGCTTCCCTATAATGAAAACGACGAAAAGGAACAAAAACGATCGAAAACGGAGTGAAAATGACGAAAACGAAGCCGATGACATAAATAAAGAAGACACATCACCTGAGGTAGGCCAACTTATCGTCAGCGGTAGGTCTTGTAGCCAAAAACAAAGAAGAAAAAGAAGCCTACTGGTGCTTGTAGGCTATTCTGCCGTCGACTGTAGGTTCTGGCCACAACAAAAGTAAAAAGAGACAGAACTCTACTGCGGACGGTAGGGCTTAATCTGCCGTACGCGGTAGGTCCTGAGTGTAACAGATTTAATGGTTTTTAATACTTTTTAAATGAATTTTTCATTCATTATTAGGGAGTTCTGCCTTTAGGCGTTAGAGAGGTGATTAGGGGTGAACCTAGGTTAGAAAATTCTCCCAAATTCAGCCTCAATTAAGTAGAAAATCAGTACAAAAACTGTACTTGAGAGTTTAGAGATCAAGAATTGAAGATCGAAAGGCGTAATTTTGTGTTTCAATTGGGCGAATGGAGAGATGAGCTCGGGCGACATTCGGGATCGCGACTTCGGCTTCAACCTTCTTCTAAACTTTTTTTACTTTCTTTTTTATTGAATTTCAATAATTAATTTCAATTTTAATACAATGTTTAGTGGCTAAGTTTTTATATTTGGATGAGGGTTGAACTCTAATTCTTGGTCATTATGATCTTGGATTCAATTACAGAAATTGGTGTTTGTTTTTATTTGAGTTGTCTTCCAATTGTGTTTTGTTGCAATTTAACTGTCGCGAATTTAAATTTATTGCAAGAACGTTCGGAATTGAAAAAGAAAGAACACTCTAGAGCAACCAATTGAGGGTTAATTGGGAAATAGATTAGAGATATGAAATTGCACTTTCCCTTAATCACTTGTTAATTACTGCCACTCATAATTGCTTACAGAGAGAAGAGATTCTCATCTAAGGGTTAGTGAGTAAGATAGTTTTTGCCTAGAGATAGAAATTGCCCGACTAGTTGTGACGACCTAACTCGGTAATTCAACATTATTTTCTATTAGTTTTTCCAATTGAACTAATGACAAGGATTAGGATTCCAACATCCAAACTCTTGCTTTAATAATTTAAACCACTTGAATTTCTTGTTTCTCCTGTTTTAGTTGATAATCGGTATTTTTAGTATTTTAGTTTATTTTTCTTCAAAACAATCCATTTTAGGCTAAGCATTAGAAGACTTTAGCTTTTATCGTTCATTGAGATTCGACAACTTAGGTGTAGCTCGATTAGTACAGTGATATGTCCACTTGCAGATACTACAGTGATAGGTCCACTTACCTGTTACTCTAGTTTAGTATACACCCATTATTTAAAACCTGAATCAACGAGTAGCCGGTGGCTATCAACTAATCTATTAAAGAGAGAATCAGCTAAGCATAATAAATTAGATTACTAAGTCACTTTCCTCCCATAACACATCATGAATTCTATAATTTCCAACAAGGAAAAATAATTTTAGACAATTCTGATTGAAAGTTACGAACTTTTCGCAAAATAAATTTTGTGCATCCATAACTACATGAAACTTACTGTAGCTGGGCTCTTATTAGCCATCTTTCAATTTTGAAGCTTCATATTCAAAACACTCTTCTAATTCCCCTTCAGTTCAAACCTTTCGCAGAACTCAGTTATGGTTTAATTTTTGAGAGTGAAGTCGTCGTTTCAAAGAACTTAGCAAAATGGATTGTTTTTGATATTACAAGATTTAGAATCCGGTTTGGGGAAATTGTATTTGGGTGTAAGATTTGGGTTTTGGGTCAGTTATTCTTAACCCAATTTTATTTATGAATTGACTACTAAAATGGAATGAAGAGACGAAAACGCCCATATTTTTTTAAAATTTCTGGTGGGTGGGATGCCACTGTGGGTTTTTTTCTTTGTTTAATCCATTTTAAAAAAATAGACACTAAAGTGGCTCAGGTTTTTTTTAATACTGCAATGGCCATAACGCACAACAATTGTGCGTTATTACCTGAGATAACGCACAATGGTTGTACTTTATCACTAATAACCGTATTTATCTGCATTAACAATCGTGTCTAAAGACGTGGCATAATCGTGGCACTGATGTGGCGTTGAGCTGGCGATAACGCACAGTCACGATAACGCACAACCATTGTGCATTATTATTGCTGATAACGTACAATGACCGTGCGTTATTACGTTATAAATCCTACCGCCTCTTTTTTTTCTTTCTTCTTTCTTCCCGCCGCCTCCTTCTTTTTTCTTCCTTCTTGCTTCATTCTTCCTGCGGCTCCTTCTTTTTTATTTCTCTTTCTTCTTTGTTCTTTCTTCCTGCTTCCCCAAAAATTTTCTTCATTCCCTACCGAAACACATCCAGTTCTTCTTTCTTTGTGTGCCGCCGCCTCTCTCGCTGTTCCGCCACCGCCACTGGTAAGTCCTTTTCCTCTTCTTTTTATTTTCTTCCTTCTTTATCTTCTCTTCTTCTTATACTTTTGTATTTTATTTCAAAATTTACAGTAAAAATTTAGTTCAATTTTTGAAATTCAAGTTTGAATTGGTGAGACTCTCCTTAGAGTACGAAGGTTGTTAGAGTTTTAGAGTGGAAGACGGTACACAAAGCGTATCGGTACAAAGGTGTATTTTTAATTTTCGGTAAGTTTTTATTTATTTAAATTCGTTGGTGTACTACGTATTAATTTTAATTATTGTTTATTTGGATTTGTTAATTGTTGTTTTTGAACTATTTTTATGAAATTTATTTGGATTATTTGTTAGTTTGAATTAATTTATTTTTGTGAAAGTGGGATTTGGATTTATGTTTAAATTTGTTGTTATTGATAAATTTGTGCAAATTTGATCATTTTATGTATATAATTTTATTTTGTATTGCAAAAGTGATTTTAGGATGATGAATTATTTTGATGAATTTATCTTGACAATTAGGTAATCTTTTTTACTTTACTTTATGATTATTTGAATTTTTTTATTTATTTAGATAATTATTTTGCACCTTTCTTGTAAGTTTTTTAGTAGAGAAGATGGAGACTTGGAATTTCGATTTTTTCACTTAACTTCTTTTTTTTTGGTAATTACTAGAACCGAAACTTGAAAATTTAGGGTTTAATAATTTATTGTATGTCATTATCAATATGAAGACGTTTATTTAAAAATATATATACATATAGGGACTAACCCTGAAAACCCAAAATCATAATATTAAAATCATATAGCGTAAATTATAAAAACATTAAAATCCCTAAAAGCCCAAAATTGATATTTTAAATATTAAACCGTAAAACTCTAAACTTTATAACAGTAAATTCTAAAAACCCTAAAATTGATATTTTAAACATTAAATCGTCAAACTCTAAACATTGTAACAGTAAACCCTAAAAACTCTAAAATCTTAATGTTTTAGACATTAAACCGTAAAACTCTAAACTTTGTAACAGTAAACCCTAAAAACCTTAAAATTGATATTTTAAACATTAAACCATCAAACTCTAAACTTTGTAATGGTAAACCCTGAAAACCCTAAAATCTTCATATTTTAAACATTAAACCGTAAAACTCTAAACTTTCTAACAATAAACCCTAAAAACCCTAAAATTGATATTTTAAATATTAAACCGTACAACTCTAAACTTTGTAACGATGAAACGCTAAAAATCCTAAAATCTTATTTTTTTAAACATTAAACGGTAAAACTCTAAACTTTGTAACAGTAAGCCCTAAAAACCCTAAAATCTTAATATTTTAAACATTAAAGCGTAAAACTATAAAATTTGTAACAGTAAACCCTAATCACTTGTTAATTGCAAGTACGTGGGATGCAAATAATCATTTGTTCCCACTTGCTTTCGCAATTATTGATAAGGAATCCTTCGAAAGTTGGAATTGGTTCCTTAAAAACCTGCGAGAATACATTGTCAAAGATCATCACATATGCCTCATTTCTGATCGCCGCAAAGTTATTCTCTCTGCTATTCAAAGTCAACCTTTATGACAACCACCATTTGTAAATCACCGGTTTTGTTTACGCCACATTCGAGCAAATTTCAACAAGACTTTTAAGAACACAAACCTAAAAAGCTTGATGTGGCAGGCCGGAACAGAATATGAACAATGGAAATTTGACCGTGTAATGAAAGAGATTCAAGAAAGAAATGTGGATGCTTACATTTACTTGATGAAGTTGGACCCCAAGAAATGGACACTGTTGCATGATGGCAGGCCTAGACACGGTATCATGACAACCAACATTTCTGAAGCACTTGACAGTGTGTTGAAAAAATCTAGGGTCCTACCTTTAAAAGCCCTGGTTGAACTAATTTTCAACAAACTAGTTAAGTACTTTCACCAACACCGTGAAGAGACTGAAAATTGTGTCCATCTATTTCCAACCTGAATTTTTGACAAGTTCTTGCAGATTGAAATGAAATCAAGAGAACACAAAGTTACCACTTACAATCCGCGAGAAGGAATATACATGATCAAATTTCCGATCCCAGGGTTTCTGGTACGGGCAACAACGTCTATACATTGCAAATAAATAATAAATCATGTAGTTGCGGAAAATGGAAAACATATACATTGCCTTGTTCTCATGTTCTTGTAGTGTGTAGAGAAAATGAGTCAATAGCAGATACTTATGTGCTGGAGATATATTCGCGACAAACGTACAAAAGAACTTGCCAAGAGAATTTTCATCCGGTCTTGAGTGAGAACTTTTGGAGGGATGTTCCTTTCAATTTAACATTTTATCCTCCAAACATGAAAAATGAACGAGGTAGGAAACAGGGCAAGCGATTTTAGAGGGAAAGGGATTATGGAAATTCGGATTCTCCCCCAAGATGTGGCAGATGTCACATGCCGCGGGACATAATAGAAAAAATTGTAATAGGCCCGGACCGAGCAATGTATAAGTTTGCCATTTTCTTGAAATTGTTGTAATAAAACAGGATTCTATTAATGAAAATTTTCTTTCAATTTCTTCTAATTACTACATCATTTCTCTAAATTTTTACAATATCTTTAATATTACTTCTTCAAATAACTTGAGATGAAATGGTTAAAAGTTAAATATATTTTCCAAGAAAACGATATAAATATTATCATAATAAATACGCTTAAAATAAGTTATATATTATATATACAATTTTTTAAATAGATTATACATTTATAAGTTTTGATAAAAATGTAAAGAAATTTTCATTTTTTAAAAAAATTAAAAAAAATTAAAAACCGACGTGGCAGATAACGCACCACTAGTGTGCGTTATTGCTTGGTCATAAAGCACAACAATTGTGCGTTATCCACCACATTGGCAGATTAGGGAATGTAAGCGTACTTAGATGATAATGCACAGCCATTGTGCGTTATCAAAAATTATAACGCACAACCGTTGTGCGTTATGGGCAGAATCAGGATAAAAAGAAAAGCTGTGCTATTTTAGTAGCCAAAGTTGATGGATGGTATATATAAAGAAAAAAATCAGCCACTGTGTTATGCCACATATCACATTAATTATAGAAATAGGCAATTTTTAAAAATTTTGAGGGTAGAAATAGTTCAAATTAAACGTTTAGGTTATATAGAGAAAATTCTTAAATGTTTTAGAGTATTTATAGCTAATTTATCTAAAAAGTTTGAAAATCTTAGTTGATCAAACATGGAATTTTCAAACTTAACCTTTTTTTAAATGAATACTTTAGGTTAAGTAACTTCAAAAACCATGTAAATGTATTGAAATATATTTTCAGTTAAGTAACTTCAAAAACTATGTAAATGTATTGAAATATATTTTAAATTTTGAGTAAATTACATAGAGAATTGTAGTTCTTTTCTAATTATGTGTATATATATGTATATATACACACATTATACATACATATGTGTATAAATGTGTGTATACATACATATATATACACACATGCATATATATATATATATATGTATTAAGTCTATATACTTCATATATTTTAAATATAAGATATTAATTTTTTCACAAAATTTATATAATTAGTTCATTCCTTGGCCATAATTTTTTTTACACATTAGGAAAGAGGATGTGCATTTGACCTGGTGCTTCTATCACTTAATGCACTACTTTGGCACCTTTTGCTATATTTATATACATAAGCATAATATATTAAACATGATATATGCATAAATACACAACATATATACTCCATGTATGTATAAACAATTTTATTCATATACTAGTATGAAATTATACATAATTTTATACGTATGGATCAAGATATACAAGTGGCAGAGTCAATTAAGTTTTTCCCTTTCTGATCTAGAAAGAAAAGAAAAGGGGATCAAGAATTATGACTTCAACTAATACGGATTGTAGGCTTTTATAGCACACATTCAAATAAATAACCATTCTAGAAGCTTAGAATTAGCAAAGTTGCTGTCATATTGTCTAATTGGGAAGGCAGAAATGTAATATGTGATACATCCAAGATGTATTTGAACCCCTGCATATCAAACATTCTCCTAAACCCAGAACTATTCATTATTAAGAGATATGTTTTCGACGATCAACTTCCAAAAATGGAACTATATACAACGGAAAACAACACATTCTGGGAATTATGTCCCATGTATACCAACCTGGGTGCACTGTGATTGTTTCGTACTCAATGCCATTAGGAACAAGGGTATGCTTGTATTTGTATGGTCTTTTCCCGTTAATTAGAACACCATCAGGTATCCCAACATCTTTTTCACCATTAAGATTTCTCCTTAAGCATGTATTCAAGTTTAAGATTCATATTAGATACACAAAATTTATACTTAAAGAAGAATGTTGAAACATAAAATGATTATTCATTAAAAACTAACCAGGTGGTTTTGGATGTACCAGTCCCCAATCACAAATGTAATATCCCCGTAAGGGGTAACAAAAGGAATAGGAATCACAACCCTATTATTGATTATGAAACTACCATAACCCCAGAAGCCTTCTGGAAATTGAGAGAAGGGAAATAAGAGAAGCTTCCAATATGATCCTTAACCTGAAATTGGTAAGTCCGATTCCACTTTGAAGGAATGGGACAATTTGTTCCAAGTAGCCATCTATCTTTCTAAGAACTTCTCCTCTCGAAAAATACCGGGTCCCAAGCAATTTATCTTCCAATCCGCTCACCTAAACGTAATTTACTAGGTTAGACAAGAGAAACAAGCCAAGAAACTAGACAAAAAGCCAAGAAGTGGATAAACATGACATGATATGCTGTTTTTATAATTGTTTATAGACATAAATAACACTCACCGATCTAGGTGCCTCCTTAACAGTAAGTTTTCCCTTTTGACCTTATATTTCCTCGGTGCAAGCTTCAATTGCCTTGTTAAGAATACCTATCCCTTACACTTGGAGATGAGGAATGTCCATGGATAGATTCATAGCGACAACTTTTTTAGATAATGAATTAAAAAAAAAGATGCAAGAATATATAAAAAATTACAATATGCTGTACCAGAATTACTCAATAAATCTTCCAAATGACTAGTAATCAGACTTTATTATCACTACGCAACCTAATGAAGCAAGTTTCTCGTAAAGAGATATAGACCTTTTGGCAGTAATACATTGGTATAAGGACAGTTTAGCAAATAAGTTTTATGGATTCTCAAGAACCACAATATTACCAACATAGTACGATTGGGAAATAGTTTTATCATATAGCCTAGCCATCAAACTAGCAAGAATTGTTTACATACACAAGACAAAAGCAGCAGTGAAAGTTAGGCATTTATGGTAAATAACAAAAATGACCACATGAGAAAGCTAATTTTAGTAGTAGAAAATAATTTGACATGAATCTTATTGTGCAAGGATAAAAATCTTCAACTACGCCTCCCTAGGATCTTTGTCTTCAATAGAACTTGATCTTGCCCTTGAAAGTGTCCGTGTTCATCTCATATTATAATCGAACCGGCACAATCAACTGAATAAAGTATGACCGAAATCAAGCTTGTCAAATAACAACCAACCCGGGACCTCAACGTGTGTTCGACTCGATCAAATTGGGACTCGGTAGTAATGGTTTTTTTAATAGAAAAAAAACTCGTTTGCAAGTCATAACCATCGCCGGCTTTCGAAGCTAATAATAGAAGCGAGTGACTCAAAGAAAGTAAGTACTTCCAACGTGGTATAAGATTACCAATAAGGCTAATAGCATGAATAAAGAACTGCTTCTAAGGGATGGTTAACCCGCATGACTTCAACAACACACACCCATAATTCAGACCCTAACTATGAACAAATGAATATGAAGAGGATCCTTTCCTTAATTGCTAAAAGAACAATGGGGCTGGTTACCCCTAGTTAGATCAATTGAAAAAGACCTAAACTCTACATAAATCAAAAGGATGTGATTATCATAGAATTAGGAATTGTGAACCCTTGGATCAACCAACCAAAGTATTCAATAAAATCAATCTAAGGAATGATCAAACCCTATATGAAGTTCAAAGAGAAAGCCTTAAAACTTAAGAACACTAAGAGAAAACTCTCAAATTTCATAGATCATCAAAGTTAATTTCAATGTAGGCTATAAATGCATATTTATAGTGTTAGGGCTAAACCCTACATTGACTATTGACTTAAGACTCTAAAAGACCAATTTGGCCCTTAATTAACAACTGGAAATAGAGTATAAATATTAAAATTTGTGATACCCCCTAACCCATCCTCTAGGTTAACTGAGTAATGTACAAACATCTAAACTAATACAAAACCTAAATAACACTTCGAAACATATTCTTATACTAAGCAGTGGAAAGAGAAATTGAATACAGATAGGGCGACCATTACATAAGATCCAAGAGAACTTCTTATAACATCTCTAACGTATGAAATGCTTTACAAAAACCAAAAAAACATTTCAAACTGGTAGAGCATAAAAAGTACAATATCTTTCCCAAAATGACTATACACAACATGTCCTGACCCCAAAACTCCGTACAAAATACTCTAACATCTTACTATGCCATCTTTTATCCCAAGTCATATGGAAAACATGCCATTTAAAGACGTGAACTTGAACGCTTAGTGAGTCCACATGAGTGTGTACTTTTGCACTATTCTAGAAAAATAATGATGCAATGTTTCCATAAATCTCATGCAATGTCAAAAGAAATCATTATCCTCGTTACTTTAAAAGTACACATAAACCTATATGAGGGGTTTGAGCGCAATTGAGAAGTCTGAGCGAACAAAGACACTTCAGTGCAGCTTCTAAACCCGAATTCGAAAAGCGTGCCATGTGAAAGTTGGGCTCCACAGACAAAATCCGGAACCTATAACGAGGTCATTGAAAACAGGCTCCTGTATCTATAGTCATTACTAGCTAAACATCATACAAGCGCTCGGTTTTCATAACAACCGCACTCTCCTAATACATAAAACCAGGCTACATATCCTGGTGCACCAATCAGGTTCGCCCAAAGAGCAACCTTACTTTTGAGCCCCTCTTGACTCTTCACTAGGCGGCTGTCCCACCATAGAGCATGATAAATGTCCGACGCAATACCTGTTGGGCCAAGCCCTCAACGGTATTACATCTCCTTTCAAGTGGATCCACCCTAAAAAATTCTAATCGTTCATGTCATTGAAAGAGGCCCTAGTACGAGGGAACTAACCACATGCAGTGAAATCCTCTAATGCTTCCAACCACACATGATTATGTCAAAAAATTTGTACCTAGTCAAAATGGGGCTTTCATATCCATTTACAAATCAAAAGGCTACTAACTCGGCTGTTTACATAAGATCAAGTTATAACTGCCTTAAAATAACAAAATTTTCATCCGCCAGTCAAGACATGCATATGCAGTTTTTATAAATATGTCATATTTACATCTACTAGGTCTAACCATGCAACTAAACGACATCAAAACATTTTCTACTTGTAATAATAGTAACTCTTTATCAAAAACATGAAATTTTTTTTTAAGGTAATCACATCTATATGGAGCATTACTCCTATGCATTTCTAACGTACAAGTTAAACACATTGTGGAGAACATCTCCAATTTGAAATAACACTATGTTATATCGCCCCAAAAGCAGTAGAAATTTTATAAAATGTTTAGCTATAAAAAGTTATAGACATCTCTAGCGATGCCGATAAAATAGTTGGGCAGGGTTTGTGGATACACTGAGTGTAAACCTGGTATAATAATCCTACAAATAGAGTAACAACAAAAACAAAGAAAACACTTAATTACGAATCCCAACATTTTCTATTCACTAGCGAAAATAATTATCTCCTTAACAATCTTAGAATATATTTATACACATATATTAACCCCTAAAGGAGGCCCAAAATCTTATAATCTCAAGAATTCTTAATTTGTACACTTACTTAAAGCGCCTAACTTTTTTAAAACATATAAAAAAATTTAGGAATTAAACTCACAACTAAAATATATACTAAAAATCCCTTGAAATCATTAAAATATTTGAGGAAAAAATACTAAGGAATTTTTTAAATAATTATAGATAAATAAATAAATTGAACCAAAGAGACTAAAATTAAATAAATAAAGTCGTAAACCAATTAAACCCTAAATTATAGCATTTCTCAAATTCCTCAAATCAATAATACTTTCTAACTATAAACCATATATAAGCTAACTAAAGAAAAAAAATAACTAACTAATTCTAACTATAAGATATATAGAAATTAACTAAAGCAAGATCTAACTTAAAAGATAAAAGAAAGAAAGAAAAAAAATACCTAGAAGCCTTGTGATATGCTGGAATGAAGAGAAGGAGATAAGATCAAACTTTCTCCATCTATTCGTATATATATAAAGATTAAGGGATAGTGAGGGGTTGACAAGTGGTGGAGCACATGGCAGTGGAGGAAAAAATGGCTGCTCGTCTTTTTTTACTTTCTAATAACACAACTACCACTAATCATAATAATTAAAAAAAAACATGTCTAACATATCTAATATATCGCATAAAAAATTATGTTTGGATCCTAATATTATTCTTCAAAACATTCTTTTCCAAATACAATATCTTTTTCTTAATTCACCACCTTAAACCTTACATGACAATGTCAAGTATTCAAATCCTTAAATGTGCATACTAAGCTTATTAAAAAAAAAACCACTTAAAGATATTCGTTAAATCCGCTACGTTAGACCCCAAACTCTAAGTTCGTGACGTCCGCACTTTAGGGTCATGCGAAGTGTTTACCGGGTAGAGCGTTACAAAACCCGTCCAAAGTAATGCATTGTTCAAAACCAGGATCCTACCGAGGACGATAGGTATACCGTACCGCACGCAGTAGACCTTTACCTTACAAGTCCCATTTTGGACAAAATCCTACCGGAGTGTTGTTTCCTCTCGTTAATTTGTTCCTCTTCCAATTTGCTCCATTGATTGCTCTAAGTTTAGGCATTGAACTATAAGCAACTTAGGATGATTTTTATCATCTTCCAGGCCTCCATTCTTGAACTTTGTCTTTCAAGTAAGAAGAGAGGAAGAAGATTCCACTTAAAAGAACCTTTTCACAACATCTTATCTTATCATATCAACCAAAAAGGGTAATTTAATTAGACTTACTTGATATGAACTAAGATGATCAATAAGCTAAGGAGTTAATTCAAGGATCGAACCACAAGGAACATGAGCAAGGAATATCTAAAGACATGATGGCATTTATTGAAGAATTCATGAAGAGAGGACTAAAGGTCAAGAATCAAGGCTTGGAAGATGATGAAAATCCTCCAAGTTTCCTATAATCCAATGCCTAAACTTGGAGCAACCAATAGAGCATATTGGAAGAGGAAGAAATCAAAGAGAGGCAAGAACAGAGCCTACTACAAGCAATAGGCTCTGTACCTATTGTCTATGGTAGGCTTCTAGCTAAAATCATCTTGGAAAGCTTAAGACCTATCACCGGTAGTAGGGTACCCTACCATTAACGGTAGGGTATTGTTTTAATGAAATGCGATGTTTTAGGCGGGGATTGCTATTTTAATTCAATTTACATCTTTAAATTAAGTCCCTAATAGGTTTTGGGTTGACCCAAGATCATGTTGTGATTAAGGTTTAGTCTAAACTCTACAAATACTCCATTATAGCTAAATTGTAAGACTGATTTGATGATTTTATTAAACTGATGAGTCTATCTCTAGGGTTCTTAAGTTTGAAAGCTTTCTCCTAACTTCATCTAGGGTTTGATCTCCCTTAGGTTAATTTTACATGATACACTTGGATTGGGAAGATCCAAGGGTTTCTTCAATCAATCACAATTCCTTCTCTAAGATGTCTACATCCTTGTAGTTCTCTAGATTGGGTCTTCTCTACATAAACTAATTAGGTTTTGGGTTTAGTATACCTATTGTTGAATTAAATTATGGAGGAAAGATTATTTGCATGAATTCAAGGGGTCATAGGTTTAGTATAGGTGCTTGAGGATGGAGCGAATTAAGTCCTTCTTGAAGGCAAAAGGCCCTTGGGTTTGAAGATTTGAATATTTGAAGCATTTGATCAATTTGCAAATCAATTTCTTATGACTGTTAGTATGCTATCGAAAATTACTGACGAAGTCATTTGCCATCCGTGAGTACCATCGGTAAACATCCATTTTTTGGTATGTGTGGGTTTGACCAGGTGTTCACCATTGATCTACAAGTTTTAGAATCAATACTTTATTTTTTATAATTTCGTCACCCGTCAAAATTTGGCGCCGTTGCTGGGAAGTTTTTGATTTCTTTGCAATAACCAATTTATGCCAAGATCTTCCTAAACAGGAGAATCCTTCCTAAAACTGAGAGGATAAGGGCAAAACAATACAAAAAAGCCAAAACATTAGCTAAGAAGGATAGACCTCAGAAGAAGAAATTTTTCTCTAGGAACAAGAACTGAATGCACAAATATCATGGAAGAAGCTTGTCGCTCCTAGCGGTAATTTGTTATTTTTTTTAGGTAGAGGAAGCATTAAATCAGTACGTTAATTCTTTTTATATTACATAAAGAGTTTGTCAAGAAGGAAATTATAGATCTACTTTAAGAAATTAACTTCATAAGTCATAAACATGTGTTTTCTGAGAATAGTATTGATCCTTTATTTGTTCCAAATGAGAAAAGTGGACTAATGATTGTAAGAATTAAAAATGGATGGAGAATGTGTGTTAATTTTAAGAAATTGATTGAAACCAAAAGAAAACACCACTTTCACCTTCTATTTATTATCCAAATGTTCAAGAGGTTAGAGATTTCTACAGGGATTTTATCAAACAGTTTTCAAAATTTGCAACATTTTGCTTCAGACGTGGAATAAATGTTCATGCCCTTAACACTGAATTCTAACTAATGAAATGTCTAGCCAAAGAAAATAAAGAAATGCGCTTTTGGGAAGCAACCCAACATTTGTTTTTCCTTTCTTATTATTTTTTTCATATTTGTTTTATTTGATTTTAATTTAATTTATTTCTTGTTGCAACATTACTCTTTATTTAGTACATAGGTGTGTGTTTTTTAAGGAAAGCAATGAGCAATCATGGAATGAGATGTGCACACATCTTATTTAGAGAGAGCTTCTTAAAAGCTTGGAACTGGAAGCATTCAAGTAAAAGTAATGAGAATAAGATTTGCAAATCTGAATAATTAACATCTGCCTCAGATGATAGAGTTACACTATCACCACCACACATAAAAATATTTCTTGACATACTCAACATTTACAGGGAAGTTTCTCTTTATTTTTAATTTTATTGTTCAGTATTATGTTGATACATTGAGGACAATGTAAACTTTAAGTGTGGGGGAGTGTTTGGAAATTTTAAATTTTTCTTGAAAATTTTTTCCTGGATTTTGATGGTTTTCAAGTGTATTCGAGTTTTTCTTGTTGGTTTTCTCAAATTTCATGATTGTAAGGCTATTCATTTGCTTGATGATATGACCATTATGATTTATAGAATTGAATTAAGCCAAAGTGAGGGAGTTAGTATGAATAGTTCTTCAATCTTTACATTTCACACAGTCATGATTTATTTTGGCAATTGAATTGAATGGTAAATGTACAAACTTCATAACCATCCTAGTGAAATTTTGAATCTAAGTGCATTCACTATATTACTCATTTTTCTTCACTCGTAGTGTGATTATCATATATGTTATTCGACGTTTCTAGAATTTTCTTTGCTATGCATGTTGAGATTACATATTGACTTGGATGCTTTAAGATAAAAACAACACTTAGGCTGAACTTCATTATTAAGACCATTTTTTAATTTTATCCCTTAGTTGTACCCTTGAGTCTTGTTCTTTGATAATTAACCATCTCAAACTTATTAAAAAAACAACATGAGTACCTGCCATACTTCTATTTTGCCTATATTGATTTCTTAAGATGAGGACTTGAATTCACGTGTTTTGAGCTATTTTGAAGAAATGGTTGAAGACTTGAAAAGTTTTGCAAGTTTTAGGTTTTTATTTTCTTCTTTCTCAAAAGGAAAAAAAGAAAACAAAAGGAAAAAAAAACAAATTGAAAAAGGAAAAGAAAGTTGAAAGGAAAAAAGAAAAAAAAGAGATAAGAAAGTGATTAGATTATTGGGTGAAGAAGGACTCATGGTTAGTTTTCTATTGCCAAATGAGTATACACTACACAAGAAAACTGTTATTTTGGGACGGAAAATTTCCATCCATGTTTGGGAGGCATAAGGAGAAAACTATAATGCGAACACTTAAGTTTTACTAAAGTAAACTTCCGTCCCAATTTCATACAAAAAGGGAATAAAAACAATGACAAAAAAATTTTTTCGTGCTTGATCGATCCCAAAATTTAAGAAGAATTTGGGACTAAGTATTTATTGATAACAAATATGTCCAAAATATTCGAACTAATTTGGAATAGAAGACTCATATTGATCATTTAGTAAGATTGTTATGCTAATCTATCCCAAACCTTCCTACGTTAGGGGACGAATTTCTAAAAAGTCTTATATTAATATTTTGTTTTGTGATTTTATGTAATTAGTAATTACATCCATTCCAAATCCATCACATGTAACATAATTTTGAGATACTTTTTTTAAATTTTTTACTGATTTTTTTTCTTTTATTTCCTATATGCAAAATACATACGCCTCAAATCCATTAGTAAATGTGGATTGAAAACAAAAATTATTAGATTTTCTTTTTTTTAAATTGACAAATATATCTTTCCCAAATCGGTTACTAAATGTATACAAATTTTTTTCATTTTTTAAAATTCTTTTATTTGCCAAATATATATGTCCTAAATATGTTTCTTAATTCAAATCGAATTAGAAAAATTTATTCATTAGTTTATTATTTTTATTTGAAATACATATCTATCCTAAATAAATTACTAAATTTTGACCGAATTTAGGCAAGCATTTACTATGTTTAATTCATTTGTTTTATTAATAATGTGTTAGGAAATATGTCCCAAAATCCTCAATAATATTTTCTTTCTATTAAATAGAAAGAAAAGGTTCCGATTCGAGCAAGAACCTACCCCACAAGCATTCCCCGGCTCAAGGAGGACCAGAAAATGCAAGGCGCGAGGGTGGACATGATTGCTGTAACTGGTGCAGGGTTGGTGCTAATATTCTCAATAACTCAATAGCTACAGTAGTTACAGTAAAGGATCGCCGATGTGAAATTTAGCAGCAGAAACGGCAACCGAGGATGGGTTTAGAGACCCCGTCGAATCCTAACCCAGCTACCAAGGAGGTTGAGTCATAGGACAAAATCTAGGAAGCCAAAAACTCTTATGTGAATGAGATCTCAAGGTTTAGTGAAAAAAAATTCCACATTTCACTTAAAAAAATTTTTTCTTAAAAAATGGAAGAAAGAGTGTGATTAATTAAATTAACTACGATTTTAACCCACTTCCCCCCAAAATTGAGCCGGTAAACATGCTTGAAGGAATAAGGCTCTTCCCACGTTTAAAATATGATGGTATTTACGTTCGACCCTACCATTTTGTTGAGGGGGTGTAGACTACTCGTTGTTTGATGAATTATGTCATGAGAGAGAAAGAAAAGTTTTAACGGAAAAAAATTCCATACCATTATCTCGTGTGGACATTCTTAATGGCTCTATTGAATTAGGTTTGGATGAGCTTAAAGAAATTTTCAAAATAGCAGCTAACACAACTCTAATAAGCAAGTAAACCCAAGTAGCATGAGAACGGTCATCGACTATAGTAAGAAAAATAAGATGAACCATATGTGGATTTGTGAGAACACAATCCCCGATTAAAAAATAGCACTAGACATAGATTCACTCACAGGGGAATGACATACGTGATGGTTTAGCTTGAAAACAAACAGGTTCAATGCTTAGATAAAGAAGAACTAATAGGATTTAAAATAGAAGTATTAGATTTTCCTAGCACGGGAATGATAGGGATGGCCCAACCGTTAGTGTAGCTACTTGAAAGAAAAAGTGGAAGTGTGATTAGCCTACTCTTATGAAAAGTGGTACATCACATTGATGAATCAACCCTTTCTAATCTCCGTCCCTGATGTAGGGTCTTATATAATACAAATGCAATCAGAAATATTTTTCTATGCAATTGAGAGACAGAGAACAGGTTAAAACAAAGTTCGAAATATAAGGAACATTATATATAGTAAGTTGGGCTCAATAGGACACTCCCATCAAAATTTACAACAACTTGTGAACTATTGGGCAATCCGATATAAATGGAGAAACTAACTTAAGATCAAACATAGAATCTTTTTGTCCAATCATGTGGCATGAGGCACAAGAATCATTATTAAGCCATGAACCAGGTAAGAAAGTGAAATGTTCATTATTGAGAGAATTAGTGTGCAAAGAAAAGAAACGAAACTTATAGGCAAGGTTTCATTCTTTAGGAATTTTTTGTGCAAATTAAATGTCAAAGGGTGATTGTGCAAATTTAATGTCCGAGAATTTTTTTAAAAACTTGGCATCACCAATGATGCAGTCGGCGGGCTGCAGGGCTTGAAATCAAAGTCGCGATTACAATATGGGTGCGACAAATGGGGTCTCCAATAGCCACCCAGAGGTTGTCGTGTATGCCTATGATGGTGCCAACCTGTTTGCCACTAGTGAAGATAAGGCCGCCTGAAATTGTACCAGAAACTATATAGAACACTGTTGGTTGGGAAAGATCATCCCTCTTCTACCATCCTCAAGTCTAGAGATTGTGGAACTAGTCCATATTGAGCAAGGGTTCGCCAATGGAAAGCAAATTTCTTATGAGGCAAATCGGCAGCGTTTCTAGAAGGAGGCCACATACTGTTGCCACTCCAGTTCGTTGGTGCCATGAGAGAAGAAGAACCATTACAAGAGAGGTTTTGTTTAGTGCCAAGTTTCAAGCATATATATATATATATATATATATGTGATTTTGATGTCATTTTTAATTGTTTGTAAGTTTTAGCGTCAGTTGCTGGGGTTTGACTTCTCTCATGAGAAGCTTAATGAAAAGCTTCACGTTCATCAAGAAGGGCACGAGAAGGAGGATGAGTTCACTAACGAGTTCTGGGTGAGTGTTATATATTTATTTCTTATTTAAGTTTATGTTCTTATGATTTGAAATCTAATCTTGTGTTATGTATTCATTTATTTGTAACATGTTTTCTACAAGCTTAAGGAGCGGGAAGGAACATGAGCGTAAGACTACTAGTGCCTCTATGCTTAGTGACCACAAGCTGATGCTGGAGCTTAATGAGGGGCTAAAGAAGGGGGCACGCTAATGGCTTCGAGTGCAGCAGAGTCTGCCGCCTGTTTATGTACTCAGTCCTAACATGCTACCGTTTGAGGCCGCCCATTCCTTGGTGGTTATGGGGAGCGTATGGCTGCCATTAGTCATTAGATCTTTAATGAGATGATGGAGCAAGAGTGGCAACAAAAGTGGGAGAGTAGAATTAGCTACTCGCATCACATCGTCCATGAGTGGGCGGTCGAAAACTTTCGTAGTATGAGACTTGATCCTTTGCAAATGCCACCTCTTGAGCCGTCTCCTAAATGGAGGATGCTGAATCGCAAGGTTGGTGAGACGAGCAGCCACGACAGTCACGATGGTGAGGAAGAAGCTGCCAACGGTGATGTGCTCCCTCATTCTAGTTAGCATTTCAATGCTTTTTATTGCGTACTTTATATATTTTGAACATTTGATGTATATATATTTGTTTGTCATGCAGTTTATCTTTGTTGGTGTACTTTTTGATTTTAGGGTGGTTTAATCTAGAAACAAACAATTAATTATATATATGCCACCGAATGCCGATGGAATGCTCGTTGCACCTCTTGCGACGGATTTGCGACACCCGTCCATCATAATTCTGTCACGTATGAAATTCTTTCGCGAAGTTTAAAGAAAATATGTGGGTGCGACAGCTGTCGCCGATCTGTCGCTATTTTGAAGTGCAACTATATATCTGTCGCAAATCTATGCTCGCGATGCAAAGAGATTTCGACCGACACTTTCCGTTGCATTGACCATTTGCGACGTAACTTGTCGTCACCATTTGACAGCTTTTTCCGTAAGAACCGTGATTAGCCTCGCTCTTATGAAAAGTGGTACACCCTATTGATTAATCAATCTACTCCAACCTCCGTGCATGATGTAGGGTCTTGTATAATAAAAATGCAATCAGAAATATTCACACCATAATGATATTCTTGTTGCAATTGAGAGACAAAGAGCAGGTTAAAACGATGTTCGGAATATAAAGAACATTATATAAAGTAAGTTGGCCTTAATCGGACACTCTCTTCCAAATTTGTAACAACTTGTGAACTGTTGGGCAATTCGATATTAAATGGAGAAACTACCTTAAGATCAAACATAAAATCTTTTTGTCCAATCATGTGGCATGAGGCACAAGATTTACTTTTAAGCTATGAACTAAGTAAGAAAGTGAAATATTCATTATTAAGGGAATTTGTATGCAAAGAAAAGAAACATGACTTATAGGCAAGGGTTTCATTCTTTAGGGATCGTCTCGTGCAAATTAAATGTCAAAGGGTGATTGTGCAAATTGAATGTCAAAGAATTTTTTTAAAGAACTTGGCATCACCGAAGTTGTAGCCAATGGGTCGCAGACTAGAAATCAAAGCCGCGGTGACGAGGGGTGCGGTTAATGGAGTCTCCACTAGCCACCAGAGATCGTTGTGTATGATTGTGATAGTGCCACCCTGTTTGCCACTGGAGAAGAGAAGTAAGACAGAAACCGTACTGTAAACCGTAGAGTAGATTGTTGGGTCGGGAAGGATCATCCCTCTTCTACCATCCTCAAGTCTAGAGATTGTGGAACTAGTCCATGGTGAACAAGGGTTCACCTGCAGAAAAAGAAATTGCTTGGAACGAAGAGAATCGGCAGCGTTGCTAGGAGGAGGCCACATACCATTGCCACTCCAGTTCGTTGGTGCACTGAGAGAAGAAGAACCATTACAAGAGTCATGTGCCCGCATGTTACGCGTAGCTATGACTCTGAAAATTTAGGAAGAAGTCGAGTTGGCTGTATCTTCCATGTCTGAGTTTCCGGCGCGGCCACTAGTGGTCGCCGCACGGTCGTTGATTGCTTCTGAATCATTAATTTCTCCTTTTTTTTTTTTTAAGTAAATTCACAAGATTAGGCTCTAGGCTCTGATACCTTGTCAACTGTAAAATTACGAAAAGAGGTTAAGCTGTAAAGCTTGATCCTTTTTTTATTGCTCACAATGTATATATAGATTACAAGTGTCCTAAATCTACCATAATTAAAGTACAATCAGTCGTGGAAATAGTTAATGTATGCAAATCAATTATTATAAATATGGAAAGATAATATATGAGAATAATGCACAATGATACACTTTTCTATCTCAACAACATACTATTTTCTCACTTAAATGTCGACTATATATGCTTATTACTTATTTATTCGATTCATTTTAGATTAAATTTATTTATATTTACTTAATGACATATCGATTATAATTATCTTATTGATTTACATGATAAGAAAGTCCACTTATTAGTATGTTTTTCTCATAATAATGTTAAAATCATAACTTTTATGTTAAAACTTACCAAAGACTTGACAAGATATTAGTTGCATGATAAGCCTTGTAAGCTAGAAGTTTTGAATTCAAACCACATCTCTTATTTTGATGTAGTAAAAAAGTCCTTTTAAATTCACTATAGACACCAGTAAATTGCTAACAATAACTAGTATCAGTACTTGATGGTGCGAGAGAGAAGATCTGAAAAATAAGTTGTTACAAAAAATACTAATACCAAAAAAGAAAAAAAATTATGCACTTACTTGTGCGGTTTTCAAAATAAACTCCCCTTCCTCAATTTCTCTCTACTTCTAAAACAAAACGGTTAGGGGGTTTCTTTTCTCCAAAAAGCTTAGGCTTCGGTTGATGATACAAACTAAATATTTAAGGAAAAACATAAAAAACATTTGAAGACTCTAATTATAGCTTAAAATTTTAATATTAACAGACTATGATATAAATTTTCTGGGGACAAGGGATTTAACAAGAAATGAGAAGAAATAAGGATATTGAGTAATATTATTATACTTATTTATATAATTACATTACGAACTAATCATCATCTTCAATATTATAATACATACATAAATGGCTCAACCACAGTAGTAGGTCAATAGAGCACAAAAGGGAGGTTGTGGTCGTGGATCAACTAATTTAAATAATTGGCCACAATCATGACAATTGTCGAGACATTATTGCAAAAGCATATTTTAGTGAGAATAAAAGATAAAGGAAGAAAGAAACTAACATGGAGGAGACAATAACAACTTGGCAAGGACAATCATAAACAAAAAAAGTTCTCATATTTTCTTGATGAAATTATACATTAGAAAGTTGGTATTTGAAGATGTTCATGTTATCGATCACCTCTATTTATAAGGAAAATTATATGAACCATGTTATTTCCTCATTAAGGTACCTTTCGACTTATATTAAGTCATATCACCATTTTTGTTATTCCCATGTTCATAAATGAAGACATATTGTTACGTAAAAGGATCTGTTGACCAGCCCTGTTATAAATTACAAACCTCCTATTTACTATTACAATTGCAGCGGAGAAACAAGAATATAAATCTATTCCATTAAAGAAATCGGATAACAACTCAAAATTGAATCTTCAAATTGGATGAGGAGTCCGAAAAACGGATGGTCGATTCTCCTCCAAACATGCAAAAACAGATTAGAAAAATGGATGATGTAGGCAAAAATCGGACGTCCGATTTTTTACCAAAATGCATGTAATTTGATGACCAAAACAGAAACCTGGACGATCGGGCTTTGAAACGGACAACAATCATAGAAAATCGGATGACCGGTTTCTATATAAAAGAGGGGAACAGAGAGCCTCACACAATATTAATCTAAACTCTTACTCTCCGTTCTCTCATTCACACGCCACCCAAGCTCGTGGTTAGCCAAGAATGGATACTCACGATGTCAGCAGTTGAGTTTATAGAAAACAAGCAACAGAAGAAGAAGAAGTTGTAGAGAAGAAGAAGAGAGAAAAGAAACAAAAGAAAGGCTGCTCCACAGAGTTGGTGTCAGCAACAGGTGAGAAAAGAGTATTTATAGAGACATCCCAGTCACTTGGAGTGGACTCATTCAAAGTAGTTGAGTTCACCTAGAGTGACTTATTCAAATTGGCTGTTGTTAGCCCACCCCACCCGACATCTTCGGTTAAAATAAACTCAGTCCACTTTTAGTTGTGAGGCACAATCCATCTCATCGTAGGGTGTCAAAGAAAAAGAAAATGTGTGAAAATTTTCCTAACAGGCCTACAAACTCCACCTTGAACATATTTTAGGTAACTTCCTAACAAAGACACTCAGCTTGCATCAATATGAAGGAGGTCCATACACATAACAGACTTGTCAGTTGTCACAACTTTAGTACCAAAATCAGCAGGATTATCTTTAGTACTAATCTTATCCATATTGAGTATACCATTTGAAACCTTTTCTCTAATAAAATGATACTTAACATCTATGTGTTTAGTTCTTTTATGATAGGTAGGATTTCTACACAAATGAAGACAACTTTGACTATCAATAAATATGACAGCTTTAGAATGCAAAAGATGCCACTCAGATAAAAGTCCTTGAAGCCAAATAGCTTCTTTAATTGCTTCTGTGGCAACAATATATTTAGCCTCCGTAGTCGAAAAGAGCGACTACAAAGCTACACTCGTGATTTCCAAGAAACACAATTTCCCTGCAAGGGGTAAAGAAATAAGATGTGTTAGACTTTCTACCTTCTTTATCACCTACAAAAATTAGAATCCACATAACCAACCAACTCCAAATGTTCAGTCCAATTATGATAATGCAAGCCTCTAGCAATAGTCCCATTAATGTACCTCAACAACCATTTAAGGGCGGCCCAATGATCCCTACCTGGGTTAGACATAAAACGGGTCAAAAGGCTTATGGAATAAGTAATATCAGGACAAGTGGAAATCATAGAGTACATGACAGATCTCATAGCCATTCTATAAGGGATATTGGCCATGTCTCTCTTCTCATTTTCAATTTTAGGACAGGTTTTTAAAGAAAGCTAAAAATGACTTGCAAGAGGGTACAAACAGGCTTACACAAGTGCATGGAAAATTTAGAAACAATTTTCTGCAAGAAGGATTTTTGGGATATAAACAAAGAGTGGTCAGCTCTATCCCTATCAATGTTCATACCAAGGATTCTAGAAGCGGAACCTAAATCCTTCATCTCAAGCTCTGAATTCAATAAAAACATTTCAAATGCACAATCTTATCTATATGTTTGCAGGCAATAAGCATATCATCAATATAGAGTAGTAAATAAATGGCATTATCAACAGTATCACCACAAAAATACAATCAACTATCATAATTGCTTTTATCAAAATAAGCTTTAAGCATAAAAGAATAATCCTTTTATACCACTGTCTAGGTGATTGCTTAAGCCCATATAAGGACTTCTTCAATAGACAAGCCATATGCTCCTTACCTTTTACCTCAAAACCAGGTGGTTGACGCATGTAAATGGTTTCATCAAGTACACCATGCAAAAAAACAGTTTTCATATCTAACTATTCAAGCTCAAGATCAAAGAAGGCAACAACAATAAGCATAACACTAATGGTTTTATAGATCTTCCGTAAAATTGCTCAAAATGATTCTTTATGTTTTTCTTGTTATATAGATACATTGACACAATGTTTCACTCGTCTGAAGAAGGCTGAATCTGTGTGCCAAGTATCACGTTTTTTTTCAAAATTTAGATCCGAAAAAAAAGTTCCCCATAAAGCTGTTCAAAACGATTGTTTATGTTTCTTAATACATAAAGATACATCACACAAGGTTTTACTTGCCCGTTGAAGCCCGAATTCATGTACTAATTATCATGTTTCTCACAAAATTAAGGTTTGAAAATAGTTAATATTTAAAAATTGCTCAAAATGATTCTGTATGTTTTTCATGTCATAAAGATACATTGCATAATGTTTTACTTTTCTGTTAAAACCCAAATTCGTGCTAATCATCACGTTTTTTAAAAGATTTAGGTCCAAAAAAAAGTTCTCCACAAAATTGCTTGAAACGATTCTGAATATGTTTTATTTTGTATAAATACACAAGAAAAAGTTTCACATTACTATTAAAGCCTGAATACGTGTTCCAATCATCACATTTTTTGCAAAATTTTTGTCCCAAAAATAGTTCTCCATAAAATTGCTGGGTATGACTTGGTATGTTTCTCAAGATTTAAAGACACATTGCCCAAAGTTTCACTTGTCCATTGAAGGTGAAATCTTTGAGTTAATCATTACGTTTTTTAAGAAATTTATTTGAGAAAAACAGTTCTCTGTAAAACTGCTCAAAATGATTCACTATGTTTCTCATGTTGTAAAGATAAATTGCACAATATTTCACTTGCCTGTTGAAGCACAAATTGTGTACTAATTATCACGTTTTTTAAAAAATTTAGGTCCGTCTGATTGGCGAGTCGGTAACTGTGACAAATTTAGTGACCGATTTTTTAATTTAATAGTCGAAGTTAATTTAGCAAATGTTTGGTCGGTAATCAGTCATTGACTTTAAGGAATTCTTGTAGTGACCCTTACATAGAGTAAGTGGTGAAAGTTTGTGCATTTCTATGTCAAGTAATTGTAAGTACTCATTACCGTATGCCATTAATTGTAGGAACTACTCATCAAAAATCAAACTACATCATCAAAGTCTAATGGAAGGAGACATAGAAAGAAGGATTGGTGATGAATTCACAAAATAGTTTAGAGACGAAGCAAATTAAGTCTTGATTAATACAAGTTACTTGAATATGATTATAATGATTCCTATATGCATTTTCTTTAGATGCACAAACCTAGGAACAACAATTGTAGTCTCCAAACACTTAGAAATCTCAATCGGCGTCCTTCAAGATTTTAAAATCTTTTAGTGGTTATATTATCAATGGCTACAGATTTAATACAAAAGATCCTAACTCCGTGAAATCCACTAGTAAGCTGCGGCATACGTGTGAAAGGAGAGTACTATAGCATATTAATCGAAGTCATTGAGGTCGAGTTTCTGGGTAACCTATTCAGACAACTACACTTTTCAAGTGTGATTGGTTCGATTCATCTGATAGACATCTAAAGATGCATTCTCAGTATAAAATTGTGGAGCTTCACTCTAAGAAAAGGTACCTCGCTTATGATCCATTCTTTTTTACTCACCAAGCGAAACAAGTGTCTTACATTACATACCCTGGAACTAAAAGACAAAAGATCGATTAGTGGACAGTCCTAAAATCAAGAGCTCAGGTCTTTGATATGCCTGTAGTTGAAGTTACATTTCAAGAGGACGTTGGCATCATTGAGACGTCGTTAGTGGATCGCAGGATTGAAGATATAGAACCTCTCGCTCATGAGTCAGGTGTATCCAACGTGGTTGATCTTATTAGAGGATGTGATGGCAACTTGAAGAGGATGATCATTTTATCAACGACAAGGTGAAATGAGAGTCCGAAGATAAATTTAGGTCCGAAGAAAACTTTTTTATAAAATTTCTCAAAACAATACAATATGTTTCTAATTACGTAAAGATATATTGCACAAGGTTTGACTTGCCCGATGAAGCCCGAATTCGTGTTCTAATTATCATGTTTTTAAAAAATTAAGTTCAGAAAATAAATATGCTTTAAATTACTAAAAACGATTATGTATGTTCTTCTTGTTGTATAGATACGTCGCACAAGTTGAAGCCAGAATTCATGTGCTAATCATCACTTTTTTTTAGAAATTTTGGTCCAAAAGTAGTTCTTCATAAAATTTTTCAAAAATAATTCTGTATGTTTCTCATGTTTTAAAAATAATCGCACAAAGTTTTACTTGTCCTTTGAAGGCCGAATCTGAGAGTTAATCATTACGTTTTTTACAAATTTACGTCTCCAAAACAATTCTCTATAAAATTGCTCAAAATGATTCACTATTTTTTCTCATGTTGTAATGATACATTGCAAAGCGTTTCACTTGCTTGTTGAAGCCCAATTTCGTGTGCTAGTCATCACTTTTTTTAAAAAATTTAGGTTCGCAAAATATTTCTCTGTAAAATTTCTCAAAACAATTCCGTATGTTTCTCATGTTGTATAGATATATAGCACAATGTTTCACTTGTCTCTAGAAGGCCGAATCCTTGTGCTATTTATCACTTTTTTTTTTCAAAATTTAGGTTTGAAAAAAAAGTTTTTTTATAAAACTGCTCAAAACAATTCAATATGTTTCTCATTACATAAAGATACATTGCACAAGGTTTGACTTGCCCATCGAAGCCGGAATTTGTGTGCTAATTATCATACTTTTAAAAAATTTTGGTTCGAAATAGTTTTATTTATAATTATTAAAAACGATTCTTTATGTTGTTCATGTTGTGTAGATACATCGGACAAAATTTTACTTTCCCGTTAAAGCCGAATTTGTGTACTAATCATCAGTTTTTTAAAAAAAAAAATTGTTCATAAAATAGTTCTCCATAATATTGCTTAAAATAATTCTTTATGTTTCTCATGTTTTGAAGATAATCACATAAAGTTTCTCTTTTCCTTTGAAGGCCGAATTTGTGAGTTAATCATAACTTTTTTTTTACAAAATTTATGTCCGCCATACAATTCTCAATAAAATTCCTCAAAATGACTAACTAAAGATACATCGCACAGCATTTCACTTGCCTATTGAAGCACGAATTTGTGTGCTAATCATCATGTTTTTTTACAAAAGTTAGGTCAGAAAAGTATTTCTCCGTAAAATTGCTCAGAACAATTCTGTATGGTTTTCATATTGTATAGATATATGGAACGATGTTCCACTTGTCTTTAGAAGGCCAAGTCCGTGTGCTAATGATTATCACTTTTTTAAAAAATTTAGGTCTGAAAAAATGTTTTCCATAAAATTTTTCAAAATGATTCAATATGATTCTCATTACATAATGATACATTGAACTAGGTTTGACTTGCCTATTGAAAACCGAATTCCTGTGCTAATTATCATGTTTCTAAAAAATTATGATCTAAAAATAGTTATCCTTAAAATTGATAAAAATGATTTTGTATGTTTTTTATGTTTTATAGAGACAACAGATAAAGTTTCACTGTCGCGTTAACGCCAAAATTCATCTGCTAATCATCACATTTTTTACAAAATTTAGGTTCGAAAAATAGTTCTCCGTAAAATTGCTCAAAATAATTCTTTATGTTTCTCATGTTTCAAAAATAATCACACGAAGTTTCACTTGTCATTTGAAAGGCGAATCTGTGAGTTAATCATTACGTTTTTTACAAAATTTACGTTTGCAAAATGATTCTCTATAAAATTGCTCATAATGGCTCACCATGTTTCTTATGTTGTAAAGATACATCGCACAATGTTTTACTTGCCTGTTAAAGCCGGAATTTGTGTGTTAATCATCACTTTTATATAAAATTTAGGTCTGAAATATCTTTCTCCGTAAAATTACTCAGAACAATTCTGTATATTTTTATGTTGCATAGATACATGGCACAATGTTTCACATTTAAGTAGAAGGCCGAATCCGTGTGCTCATCATCGCTTTTTTCAAAATTTAGTTCGGAGAAAAAGTTTTCGTAAAATTGCTCAAAAACGATTCAATATGTTTCTCACTACGTAAAGATACATTGCACAAGATTTGACTTGCCCATTAAAGCTCGAATTCGTGTGCTAATTATCATTTTTTACAAAATTATGGTCTGAAAATTTCTAAAAACGATTCTCGTATGTTTTTTTATGTTGTATAGATACATCGGACAAAGTTTATTTTCCCGTTAAAGCCTGAATTCGTGTGCTAATCATCAAGTTTTTAAAGAAATTCGCACGTTAATCATCACGTAATTTAAGAAATTTAGGTATGAAAAAATAGTCCTCCATAAAATTTCTCAAAACGATTTTGTATGTTATTTATGTTATATAGATATACAGGCACAATGTTTCACATGTCTATTGAAGGTTGAATCCGTGTGCTAGTCATCACTTTTTTCTTTTTTTCAAAATTTAGGTTTGAAAAAATATTTTTTCATAAAATTGCTCAAAACAATTCAGTATGTTTCTCGTCACATATAGATACATGGCACAACGTTTCACTTGCCTGTTGAAACACGAATTCCTATGTTAATCATCACAATTTCTATATAACTTAAGTGCGTAAAATATTTCTCTGTAAAATTACTCAGATCAATTATGTATGTTTTTCATGTTTTATAGATATATAGCACAATGTTTCATATTTCGGTAGAAGGCCGAATCCGTGTGCTAATTATCACTTTTTTTACAAAATTTAGGTTTGACAAAAAGTTTTTCATAAAATTACTCAAAACGATTCAATATGTTTCTCACTGCGTAAATATACATTGTACAAGGTTTAACTAGCACGTTGAAGCCCGAATTCGTGTGGTAATTATTATGTCTTTACAAAATTATGGTCCGTAAATAGTTATCTTTAAAATTTCTAAAAACGATTCTGTATGTTTTTCATATTGTATAGATACATCGGACAAAGTTTCACTTTCCCATTAGATCCCGAATTCGTTTGCTAATCATCACGTGTTTTTAAAAATTTTGGTCCACAAAAAGTTCTCGGTAAAATTGCTCAAAATAATTCTTTATGTTTCTCATGTTGTAAAAATAATCGCACAAAGTTTCACTTGTCCTTCGAAGGCCGAATTTGCGAGTTAATCATTACGCTTTTTAAGAATTTATGTCCACAAAACAGTTCTCTATACAATTGCTCAGAATGATTCATTATGTTTCTTATTTTGTAAAGATACATCGCACAACGTTTCACTTTCTTGTTGAAGCCCGAATTCGTGTGCTAATCATCACCTTTTTTACAAAATTTAGGTAAAAAATATTTCTCCGTAAAATTGCTCAAAACAATTCTATATGTTTTTCATGTTTTATAGATATATATGGCATAATGTTTCACTTGTCTATAGAAGGTCGAATACGTGTGTTAGTTATCACTTTTTTTTCAAAATTTAGGTCTGAAAAAAAGTTTTTCATAAAATTTCTCAAAACGATTCAATATTTTTCTCATTACTTAAAGATACATTGCACAATGTTTGACTTGCCCGTTGAAACCCGAATTCATGTGCTATTTGTCATGTTTTTAAAAAATTAAGGTCCGAAAATAGTTATCCTTCAAATTGCTAAAAACGATTCTGTATGTTCTTCAGGTTTTATAGATACATCGGACAAAGTTTCACTATCTTGTTAAAGCCCGAATTCTTGTGCTATTACATCACGTTTTTTTAAAAATTTTGGTCCAAAAAAGTTCTCGATAAAATTGCTCGAAATAATTCTTTATGCTTCTCATGTTTTAAAAATAATCACACAAGTTTCACTTGTCCTTTGAAGGCCGAATCTATGAGTTAATCATTACTTCTTTTACAAAATTTTTGTCCGCAAAACAATTCTCTATAAAATCGCTCAAAATTATTCACTATGTTTAAAGATACATTGCACAACGTTTTACTTGCGTGTTGAAGCTCGAAGTCCTGTGTTCATCATTACGTTTTTGAAAAAAATTTGGGTCCGAAAAATAGTCCTCCATAAAATTGCTTAAAATGATTATGTATGTTTTTTTTCATGTTGTATAGATACATCGGCACAATGTTTCGATTGTGTATAGAAGGCCAAATCCATGTACTAATTATCACATTTTTTCCAATATGTAGATCCAAAAAAAAGTCTCTCATAAAACTCGTTTAAAACAATGTCGTATATTTCTCATTACATAAAGATACATCGCACAAGGTTTGACGGTCGAATTCATGAGCTAATTATCACGTTTCTCATAAAATTAAGGTTCGAAAATAGTTATTCTCAAAATTTCTCAAGACGATTACGTATATTTATCATGTTGTAAAGATACATCGCATAATATTTCACTTTTCCGTTAAAGTCCGAATTCGTGTGCTAATAATCACGTTTTTTTTGCAAAATTTAGGTTCAAGAAAAAAGATCTCCAAAAAATTACTTAAAACGATTATGAATATTTTTCATATTATATAAATACACCAGACAAAGTTTCACCTTTTCGTTAGAGCCCAAATTCGTGTGCTAATTATCATGTTTATTTAAAAATTTGGTCCGAAAAATAGTTCCCCATAAAATTCCTCAAAATAATTTTTCATGTTTCTCATGTTTTTAAAATAATTGCACAATGTTTAACTTGTCCTTTGAAGGCCGAATCTGTGAGTGTTCTATAAAATTACTCAAAATGAATCACTATGTTTCTCATATTGTAAAGTTACATCGTATAATGTTTCACTAGTGTGTTGAAGCTCGAAGTCGTGTGTTCATCATCACGTTTTTGAAAAAATTTAGGTGCGAAAAAATAGTTCTTCCTAAAATTGCTCAAAATGATTCTGTATGTTTTTCATGTTGTATAGATACATCGACACAATGTTTCACTTGTTTGTAGAAGACATAAGTAGTATGTGGAAGATGATGTAATTTTATCTTAATCATAATAGCACATGTTAAGATGAATAAAAGTTAATATATATAAATAAATCATACTATATATATATATATTTATATGTTGGAAATCTTGTAAGATTTAAAAACATAATAGAAGTTATTGAATCCTAAGAAAACATATACATTAAGTTGGAAGGTTAATCCACATTAATGTGTAACATAGGGGCACTTATTAGACAAATCCTAGTTATACATATTAATGAATTATATTAAAAAACGTGGGTAAAACATAGACACCCATTATGCATTCGTTAGTTTTGATTTTTTAAATGATGTGGATTTTTAATCATGTGCTTTAATATCATTAATTGGCACATATAAGTTATAAAATTAACTTATTTGCTAAGATCAAACATTGTCATGGTCTACTATAATTACTCTGTTACATGGACTCCACAAGGAATGAATAAAAAACATCATGTATATGGAAAATTGATGGATCATTGAATACAAAAATTTACATATGTAGAAGATAGGGATTAAGTTGGAAAATGGACAAATGAAAAATATTACATATATACACACACACACACACACACACTTAGATCTATAAAGTTAGATGGTGTGTCTTGTTAATACATGGAAGCTTTTTTGTTTTTTGTTTTTTTTTTTTTTTTTGGAAGGCATAGATATGATATGATGAAAAGTTAATTTTCAGATATTGAAAAAGTAATGTATGGTCTAATTGGACTCAAACTAGTATTAATACGGGTATAAATAAGCGTGGTATAGTTCAAAATCTATCCCTATGCGCATGTGTTCACTCAATATATATCGCATGATCTGAAAAAAAAAAAAAAAAAAGACATTATTGAGGTGAAGAGAGAAACTTACGCAATGAAATATTATAAACGTGGAACATGGTATTGGACAATATCAAGACACAATGTGGATAAGAGTTTAGGTTGAATTTTTTTTTTTTTTTTAAATTTTGAAACGACTCATATTTTTTCCATATAAATAATTTATCTTGCACAAATTTAAAAAATATACACTTTTTTTAAACAAAGCTATTATCAGAGATAAGCAATATTATCCGAGTTAACCAACTGCCTTTTCGTAATTTACAGAAATTATAATAAGAAATCTTGGTTTAATGCATTTTATTCCTAGTTTAGTTCGTAGAGAGAATGGGGAAGACGAAAGGAGAAAGTCAACATTAATTTACTTTTATTAAAAGAAGTATGTATTTACATTCAAGCTAATTTGTACGAGTGGAAGGGATATTAAAAATAGATTCGCTTTTCCCTTTATTTGCCCTGGGTAAATATTTTTCATCATATTATTTACTAGCATACTCATTGCATGAAAATTAGAATTAGATAAAAATATTAGGCAACAATTTTTATTTATGTTAAATTTTTAGTAAATTTATTTATTAGAGGATAAAATGATATTTTAATATCATCATCTACATTTCAATCCATCTTTTTTGGATGGGTTTTTCAAAGGGGAAGGAGAGAGATCCTCTTCTATATCTACTTCTAGTACACTTTCATGTTGAAACCATTTGACTTGGAAATAATTTTCCTTGTATTTATATGTAATACATAAAATTGTTTTACCATTTATTTATCAGAGGACAAAACGATATTTTTAATATAATAAACATTTCAATCTATTCTTTTTAATGCGGTATTTTTCAAGGAGAAAGGGAGAGAGATCGTCTTCTATATCTACTTCTAATTCACTTTTATATTGAAACCATTTGATTTTGAAATAATTTCCTTGTTATTATATGTAAAGTGAATTTTTTTTACCCTCTTTTTATTAGAGGAAAAAATCTAGTCTAGTATTTCAGTTAACTTTGCCATGTTTACTTTGATTTAATTGTTTAAATTAGTTGGTTTTTGTTCTTATTTGGATTTTGTAGAAAAAGTCAACCTTGAAGAAAAAGGAGGAAAGTTGTTAACAAATTGCGAAAATTTCGAAAAAAATACTTAAGAGCTTGATAAGTCGTGGGCACGTGCTATCAGGAATCCAAAGTTGGTACATTTTCTTAAGTTGACTTAGCTAGGATAGGATCTTATTTTCTTAAACATTTTTTAGCTTTGATTCATATTCACTTGAATAGGATCCACTCCTACCTTTTCCCTCCTCCATAATAGAGGATGTTAGACCTCATTTAAGGTGTAGAGTGTTTTAAGGAAAAAAGAATTCTTTAGAGTCTTTCTATTTTGAAGGTTTATAGACGTTATTTCTTTTTCAATTTGATACTTACTTCTTTCCTATATTCATCGATGTTCTTCTATATTTCTTCTCGCTTGTTGAAGCAAAATTAGTTATACATTTTCTTTCTAACTCCTTTTCACATGCTTGATTGTGAATAGGGTCGGTATAGAAGTAAAATAAACTATCTAAACAGTCTTTTGCTGCAAGGTTAGTTTGCCTGTAATTGCCTAAATAGGCTTCTGCTGCAAGGTTAGCTTGCTAGTAAATTGCCTAAGCAGTCTTTTACTATAAGGTTAATTTGCTAGGAGGAAATAGGACTAACTTAATTGTTACAACTTATGAGCAATTGATAAATTACAGGTTTTACACTTATATTGAGACAATATAAAGTTAATGGTTTTACACTCTGTGATTGGAAAATTTTTCTTTGTATTTATTTGATACTTTCGAATGGTCATGATTACATTTTACACAAAGTCTTGCTTTAGTTATAGAAGATAATTGAATACTTATTTTATTAAATCAAGTTTGGAGAGAAGTAGTTTAATGTTCTATTTTGATGAATTTGAGATTTTGCTGAAGGATGCTTGATTTGAATTATTCTCTATCTCTATAAGTTTTTTTGTTTGAGGACAAGCAAAACCTCTAAGTGTGGGAGGTTGATGTATTGATATTTTAACTAGATTCTGGGTTTAATTTGATATTTGTTTAATTTAAATTATAGTGTGATTTGAGTTTTATTTGGAACAAATAACTACCTCTATACTTTATTGGATTATAGGGTTAAAGGAGAAGAAAAAGGGATTTAGAGGATTAAAGTGCAAAAAAGGAAGGAAAAGTCAAAAGGACAAGAGCACGTGGAGTGTTATTTGAAATTCCAAATTGAATTGCAATTGGCAATTATGTCTTTGAAATAGTACTGCATTTGAATTATATCGAGTAGACTCGACATCAGTTCGTCTTCTTCAGTAATGAATGTTAATCGTTAAAGAACCGGCTTCGTATTTAAATAATACCTTTTCTAGAAGTTTTCTGCGGTCTCAATACTGGACCCCAGATTTGTGCTAAATTAACTTGGCTGGATTTGTATTTCCATTGCTAGAATCGCCACAGTTTCAAGTAGCTACCATATTTTATTTTTTTTTAGAATTTTTTAGTTTAGTAATTTAGGAGTTTTGGTTTTCGTAATTTTTTTCCATTTTGAAACTTTCCTTTTAAGTTTGTAACCTCTATTTAAATAGAGGGGCTTAGGACTTAGATGGGACACAATACTTTACACATCTTGTTATCGAAGACTTGGAAGAAGGGTTCGGGGTAACACTTCAAGCTTCTTCTACACCTTATTTTTTATTTATTTCTTTACTTTGAGCTATAGTAGCTAAGACTTTTATGACTAAGGCCTTCTTGGAAGGTTGAAACTTTTATGCAATGGTATTTTTGTTTAGTTAAAGATTTTAATATTTTGTCTTGTTATGATTGATTGTTATTATTGTTCTTAATGCTTGCGATTTTCTGGTCAATTATTACATGTTCATAAATTGTATCTAGTGATTGAGAGGTAATAGATTTAATTACATCAAGGTAATAATAATACACCATAAAACTAACTAGGGATAAATTTATTCCTTTGTGCGGTTTCTAATAAGTAGGAAACAAAAAGTTAGAGAAGGTCCACGAGAGGTGTGTTTGCGGGTTTTTTTTCTTTTAAAAATCACATAGAGATATGTTAGTTTATTAGCGAGATTATGAGCTCTTTACAAAGATATTGGGTCTAGCTTATTTTTTTGAAATCCCCCTTTAACCAAGTCAAGAGTTCTTCAAGAATAAATTAACCATAAGTGTAAAAAGAGTAGACTAAATTAGGGGTGGTGCGTTAGTCTATTTTTAATCATCAAACTTCTCATAAAAAGTCTTTTTCAATTGTTCGTTTTAATTAACTTTAGATTCGTTTTAGTTTTAATTAGTCAACCTTTTTTTTTGTTTAAGTTTGGTTATAAGTAGGCAAATTTCTCCAATTAGATAAAAATTCTCATGGGATATTCTTTACTACTACTTTATTACTTACTAGATATTTGTGCATTTGCAAATTTCACATCACTTGTTTAAGTAGCTGATGGTAATTAAGGCAAATGCTCTCTTTATTTTGCAATAGTGTTTGCATGTGCAATAATACTTTTATCAAATGTTGAACTTGTTTTCGGATTCCAAGTTCAGAGCATTCCATGTTTTTTGTCACACCATTAGAGTTGAGCAATACTTTCCTATTTGATCTTATTGTAGCTTGCTATTCTTCTAAATTTTTTTTCTTCTAGGTTGCTATTCAATTTGTAAATCGAATTTAGGTTGGTTAACAACTCTGTTTAGAGTGTGTGCTAGTGTAGAAAAAATGTAATTTTTTACAAGCTTGGCTCCTTGCTTTGATGGTATTACACTTTGGCATATTACCTTTATAAGATCAATGTTTGTTGTAGGTTTACAGGTTGAAAGTTCAAAATGTATACATATCTTGGGTGTTGTCTGGTAGCAGTTCTCTAAACCAGAGTCCTTTCTCCTTTAATTTTCTTCTCCTCCAGCCAATACAAAAAAAATCTAGTTTCCGTCAGAGTTAGAATGGTGGTTATAGATCTCCTCTATAAGGATATTTTTTGTGGTTAGTCTTTTTTGATGATGTTCTTAGATCGAAGTTTGCTTCTATGGTGATAAAATTTGTTAATTGAATCAAAGTTGGTTTCTTACAACTCTTCAGTTCAATTTTAGGTAATTAAAAAAATTGAACTATTTAAGTTCTTTTATTGTATGATGATCGGGTTGCTTTTGTTTTGTAGGTTTCATGTCGTAGCATAGTTGCAGCAAATATGGTATTATGGTTTGAGGAGAATGGCAGAGTCACATTTCCCTTCTCACATAATACTTATACTAGCTCTAGTTGGAAGAACCTTAGGAGACTTTTCTGTAAAGCCACTATTGTATACTTATGATGAATTTTAAACTTCTTTATAGACTTGAGACTATATTATACATTTATGTGTTTAGATGGATTTAAGGTAATGAAACAAACATATTTCAAGATTTTAAATCTTATTTGAGTATTTGTTACAATTGTTGTTGTATTGTACAGGTGCTTCAATATGTATGTACACATATATATAACACTATGGAAGAGCCTGCATATAGAGACGAAATGTAAGAGGCAAAACACTTTAGTCTCTAAATAGAGACGACATAGAGTCTCACGACGAAACAAAAAAAGGGCTATAAAGTACTGGATTAGAGTCACATTGGAGAGCACAATTGTTGGACTTTAAAATAGAGTCTCTACTTGGTCTCTAGCTCTGATAGAGACCGATTTTTAGAGACCAAATCATTACATCTTGCTCTTAGTCTCTAAATTTAGAGGCAAAATATCCACGACTAGATGTAGTCTTTAATATTAGAAACTAGATAGAGACCGAAATATGTTGTTCCATTATTCTCTTTCGTCTAACCGAGATGGAGACAATGTTTTGTGCCTGTCAGAGTTCATGAAAAACTAATAGAATTCTTTTGTTTTGAGATGTTCTTAGGCATTTAAATTTAGTTAATTTGATATGGGATATGCCTTTCATTTAAATAATTATGCTACTACTGATGTTGATTTTGGTAAACTAGTTGATCGGATCTGAAATCACCATTCATAATTTGATTTTAAATTGTCATCAGTGGACTTTCATAAATGCCAATAGGCTGCTACTTTGTTTTGTTTTGCGTGATGTTCACCGAATTGATCATTTCTTTAGAAAAAATGCACCTTTACTTGTTGACTAGCCGATCTAGAAATTGCAAAGCCCGACTCAAAGTTTATAGTCTTTTTTAGTTCATAAACTCTTTTTTGTTAGAAACTTGCAGAGTTAACACCAAAGTTCTTAGACTGCTAAAACAGCCCCCAAAAAAATATGTTATTTTTAAGAATTAAAAATGTAAACTAAGTATGTCTGTTGCTAGTAGTAGTTAAATATATATATATATATATATTTGTAAAATTTCTAATCCTTTTTTTGAAGATGAATTTTTTTCTTTAACTCTTGGGTAGGGGTTAGTTTTACTTGCTGAGTTGGAAGCTCAACCCCTTTCCATCCCCTTGCAAATAATAAGATTTCTAAGGAAGATGCGAGAGATTAGAGGGAGGGAGTCCCTTTTAGTTGAAGAAGTTAGATGGGTTTAAGTTTTTAGTTTTCCCTTTTCCATGTCTTAGATTTTTACGCTTAGCAAGACGATGTAATAAGTTTTAACTTTGGTTAGAGATGTTTTTATTCTAAGTTTTGATCTTTATAGAATAAATTTTTTCCTTTTTATGTTATAAGATGTAAGAAGTCTTATGCCCATGGCACGATCGTGTTATGTCCCTCGGATTTGGGGGCATGACACTTATTTCTAATATGAGAATATCGATGATACTTATACTCTTGAGAGTGATGAAGAGGTTGATAGTAAGGATGAGTGTGTAGTAAACTCGTGATAATGATTCTTATTTTCAACTATTCCTAGATGGGGACGAATTAAGTGAATGTTGTGATCCTATTGAAGATCTTGATAATGAGGTCATTTATATTGATAGAGAGATCCTTAAAGGGTTTATGGATAATAATTTTTTAAAATGCATCACTCAATGAAAGGGAATATAGATAGTATCAACACTCTAAGGGTAAAGGTTGATTGAAGAAAGAGAAGTTGTCGGTGATGATGATTTCTTTGGTAACATCATTTGACTCGGACAAAATGAAGGAGATGAGTGGCCTAAATTTAAAACTTTCGGACATGGACAAACTAATGCTTGAAACAGGGAAGGACATTTATAAGTGTAGAAGTATATAGAGATGCTTTGAGGTTATACGTTCTTAGAGAGGGAATTCAACCTCATTACCTAAGAAGTTATAAAGATAAAGTAACAATTGTGTGTAAGAAAGGATGTGATTAGAGGATACATGCAGCTAGGGAATGTGGGACTACTTCATTTCAAATAAGAAATATTTGGGATCATCCACATAAATGTCCAAGAGTGTTTTGAGAACACATCTACATCTGCTAAGTTGCTATCCAGAAATTATCTTCAAAAATTGATTGATGATCCCAATTGGAGCTTGAATGAGATGTTAAAAAATGTGTGAAGACAATATAAGTTAGATGTGCATAGCAAAAAAAAATTGTATAGAGCCAAGAGAAATGCAATTAATATCATTCTTAGGGACAATAGGTTGAATATAAAGGTTACTAGATGATGCAACCATGATTCAAAGGAAAAGTCCTGGTTCATGTGCAGTTGTTGAAGTTAATACACAAGATGTTCCAAGAGGGCCACTATTCAGAAGGATATTTGGTATGTATACTACTCAAATCATGGGTTACTTGATGTGTGCAAATGTGTTATAGGTTCATATGCATGTTCTTTGAAGACCGCATATGGTGGACAGCTCATGCAAGTTGTTAGTGAGGATGCCAACAATCAAGGTTTAGTTAACACTTTTACATCATTAATTCCAGGATGCGAGCATTGATTTTGTATTAGACACCGTTATGCAAATATTAAATTGAGATTCAAACATATGAAATTAAGAAATGTTTTTTAGGCAGCAACAAGAGCTTACAGGGAAGATGAATAAGGCAAGTATATGGATGAGTTGAAGAGTTTGAATAATGAAGCATATGTTTGGTTTCCCAAAATACCTAAAAACCAATGGGCAAGACACACGTTTAGTACTAGTTTCAAGTTTGACTTACTTTGTGAATAACATTGTGACTTACCCTATAATGACATTTGTGAATCTTTTAACTAATATGTGAAAGAGTCACAAGAAATGTGAAAGAGTCACAAGATAAGCCAATTTTAACAATGATGGAAAGTATAAGGAGGCAAATAAAAAAAGTGTAGATTGTAAAGTATAAAGGGTCTATTTGCCCTAGAACAGCAGAAAAAGTGGAAGCAGTTAGGATGAAAGCAATAGACTATAAGGCAATTTTTATAGGCGATGGTATTTGGGAGATCGATGATTTAGACATGTATTATGTTATTGATTTCCATACACTACAAAAAAAAGGACTTTCTCGACAAAAGTTTCCGAGCGAAATCTCTTCAGTCGGTAATTACTGATAGAATTCCAACACAGTTTCCATATATGTAGGATTTTTGGCAAAGTGTTTGAATGTTTTGGAGGAATTAGCTGCGGGAAAAAATACCAGAACATGCCGATGGCACTTTGCGACGGAGTCGATTCCTTTGGAAATATATTCAAGTTAATGACAGACTTTATGACGAGTGCTCCGTCAGTAATTTATTTAATAAAATTACCGACGGAAATAGCGTCTCTATTCCATCGGTAAGAAATGAATAGAATTAATGAAATCGGAGATCCCCTCTCTCCTCATTCCATTTCTCATAAGTCCCCAAATCATAAAAACCCTCTCCCTAAAAAATTCTCTCTTTCCTGCGGTTAGCCAACGGCCCATCTCCTATCACCATCGATGTCGCGATCTGATGCCAGTGCCGATGCCACTGCCTCCTCTGGTGAGTCTCTTCTCCTCTCTCCTTCTTATTCTCTTCATCTCTTCTCTCTCTCTCTAGTCCTTAATATTTTTTTGGTTTTTCTAGAGAGTTATGGATGAGCAGGGAGGTGCCACCGTCTGTTCAGCCAGCACTGTCCTTCGTACTGCTGCTATCTATCGTGCTGTCCTCTGCTGGCACCCTAAAGGTATCTTGTATAGTTTCATTTATCTTCTTTGGTATACATGGAAAAAATCTGACATGTAAAAAGTGATACTATTACATTTTCAATGGATATCTTAATCTAAACAAAAATACATGAATAAGAAACATTCAATACTAGGGAGAGAAGAATAGCAACGAAAAAAGCAGAAAGTATTGTACTATAGACTAGGGCCAATGATGTGTGCAAAACGAGATGTGATCCTAATTACTGCAATTCAAGGCGGTGGACCTAAAAAAGTGGAGACGAGTTTCAGCCCGAGTGTCGAATCTCTCGAGAGAGACGAAGGTTGAAGTACTAATTGTGGCTCTAATGTCTAGTCGAAAAAAGAAGTTGATGTCGTTGATTAAAAAGAAATAAAAAAAAGTAAATCAATTAAAAGAAAGCAAATAAAATGGATTTTTATAAAAGAATCATAAAGATAAGAGTTTGGGTTGGTTGAATCCCTCTAATCCTTGTTACTATTCAATTGGAAAACCTTTAGGGAAAACGATCTTTGAATTAATTAAGGCTGCGTCATCACTCAAATTGGACAATCTCTATCTCTAGGGACGAAAGCCACCCTACTATCTAACCCTTAGAGGAAAATATCTTTTCTCCCTAACAAATTATGAGTGCATTAAACTTAGGTGATTTTAAAGACCTAAAAGTGCAAAATCGTATCTCTAGTTGATTGTCCCAATTAACCGCTAATTGGTTGTCCTAGACTGTTTCTCCCTTTTCAATTCCGAACAACGTTGAGAATAATCTAATCTTACGACAATTAACCTATTCATAATATATCTCGTGTATCTCTTAACTTTTTTAGAAGGACCTAAGATAGATTTTTTAGGAGTTGAATATAATGTTTCGTGGGATTGTGCATCTGTATATGTCAAAATACATTTGACAAGGTTAATAAGGTTATGTAACAATCGTTATTAATTAAATTTAAATGTTTTCAAAGAGATTAACTTCAACTCTAAACCTCTCTGTGAATCCATCACTTATTTTCTCTTGAATTTCATCATCTGATATATTCGATTTGAGATTTCGCGTTTCTAATTCGTATTTCCTGCGTAAGTAATTTAAAGTTTACAAGATATGTATATATGTATACAGAACGTTTTTGAAGTGAAGAACATCAAATAAATTACTGAAGGTAAGGTTCCACTTCCTTGCAATTAAGGAAGATATAGTTCCTTGTTGTTTTCCATTCTTGATCATCCAAGAATCTTTTTTTCATTTTGCCAAATATTCTTCCTTTTGATTGCATATTGAAAGACCTCACGTTGATAAAGAGGATTACCGACATCATCATTTCGGCTAACTCGTTTGTGGAGTGTAGGTACTCTCTTCAAAATAGTACCTGATAAATATAGCAGCCTCCTCAATTAAGTAAGCATTACAAACTGATCCCTCAACTCTTGCCTTATTTTTTATTGTTTCGTTATATGGTGCAAATACCTAATATATTGCAAGTATATCAGAATGAGTGCTGATAATTTAATTAAAATGATGTTTGACAAATAATTAAGTGAAGTTGCGCTGGTTACCTCTCGAAGGGTTGTATCCAACTGTATTAGATAGAACTGCATACTCTCGGCACGTACGGCAAATGAATTATCAAATGCTCGATATCATCAAATAAATTGGAGGGAATATATGTTATAACTTCCATATCAAAATGGGAACACTTTCCTTAAATTCACGCATATAAAACTCTCTTATCGTCAGCATGCACAGGTCCTAGTAGAAGAGACTCAACTCCGCCAAGCAACTCCACTCCTTCTCAGGAATAAGCTCTCTAAAGGTGATGGGCATTAGTCGTTCCATGAATATGTGACATTCGTGACTTTTCATGCCGGTCATCTTCATATCTTTATAATCAACACACGTTTTTAAGTTATATTGATATCCATCTGGCAAGTGCAACTCTTTAACCCAATCAAGGACCATTTTCTTTTGTTCCTTTGTCAAGTGTAACAAGCGGTTGGGTTCGAACACTTACCCCTACCGCTCTCTTCCTTCACAAATCCAGTCGATTGCAATACAAACATATATCTTGTCTATAGCTTTTATATTATCTTTTGACTTCCCTTATATATACATAATAGTTTTGAAGATATTATCAAACACATTCTTATTGTGCATCACATTAATGTTATGATTGACTAAAAGGGTCTAGTTGTGATCTTTCACGCTACCATCTTCCTTGCCCAATTCCTTTCCTGTTTCTGTGATTTTCAAAAAGTACCTGACCCTTTCCCATATCCGTTTTCTTGAAAGTCTCAGTGGAGGCGACGCACTTCTACCCTTCTTAAAGACCTCGAATATCCTTTAAATTAATGACTCGGTGGCAAGAAACATCGATGCAATCGAACCAGGACTGTTTTCCCCGATTTAAAAATCGAATTGACTGTGTCTTTTCCATGAAATATGGACAAGCCAACATCTCCGCTTACTCCAACTGCTCAATATACCGTATTCCAGAAAGTCACTGATGCTCCCAAAAACTGCATCCAGCATTTGGAAATTCTGTTTCATCAATATATCATAAGAGTCCCAACATCTTACAACTGATTTAATTCTTCTATCAATAGTTGCAAAAAAACATCTAATATTTTTTTGAATTCTTCGAACCCGGGATGAGAACTGTCAGGAACATTACCTCCTTTTTCAAACACATCTACTGCAACAAGTTATATAGGGTTACCATTATTGGCCATGAAGGGTATGTCTTTCGTGCCATTTAAAAAAGTGAGAACCTGTTCGTACACAAGTCAAGTCACATTTTCTTGTTTCTGTCGAAAAATCTGAGTAAGTCCTATCAAAATGCTTCCAAACTTCTCCGCCTCTAGGATGACTCGTCATATTTGGTAGTATTGAGCTTTCAGAATGCCATCTCATGTGTTCAACAGTTCTTTTCGACGCATACGCTCTTAGCAATCTAGGAGTTAAAGGAAAATAAAACATCGTCTTCATCGGTCTCTTTGCCTCCAGTTTCTTCTTCTTCCCTCTCTTCTTTCTACTGATCTTGTATCGATGACTGCCACAAAACTTATATTCCGTTTTGTCGAGTCCTCCTTCTAATATAGCATACAACCATTAGCACACACATCAATCCTTTGCATGGGGAATCTTAACCCAAATATCAATTTTTGCATCGCGTACAACTCTTCGACCATACAATTTCCGGCAGCAAATGTTTCTTTTTTGAATGCAAAATCATCATCGTATGAATTTTGAGTCTATTGATTCTTAAACATAATGTACAACAACTCTGCACAAGTAGATAACACTTAATGTCTGTTATCGCCTTCAACTTACAATGTATCTACTGCTTTTAACATGTCAAAAAATTTTTTTGCTACATGATTAGATAGTTGTTAATGATTAGTTTCTTCCTGATGACAAAAGTTCGGATCGGCTGTATCAAATATTATCTCAAAATATGAGTTGATTTCAATTGGTATTGATCGTGAACTTTCTACCCCAATAATTGATCAGATTATATTGGCACGTTCCGCAAGAACTCGTCCCTCATCATGTGGCTATTTTTTCCACCATGACCTGTCAAATTATGATAACAAAGCACAAATCCCCACCGATAAAAATGATCTTTCACTCTATCGTATTTATAAATTTCTTATTTTTACACTTTGCACAAGAACATCTCATCTCCCTTTTACTTTATTATTCGCTTTAAGTCAATAGCTAGTAAAATAATCTACCCCACGAATGAATTCACTTGTAAGACCCTTAACCATGGACTTGAGCCATTCTTTGTACATCCAACTACGATCTGATTATCTTTTCCATAGATTCTAAGAATAATTATGAGAAAGAATTGTTAGTTCCATAACTTCTAGGTTATATACGGTTATAAAGTTTAAATGTTAGACGTACTTAAAAGTCTTATAATGTTTAGTAACAAAAGATATAACTTATAATGCTTTATAATCTCTTTCAACACTACCAAAAAATGGGTTTTAGAGACTGAATTTACCGACCGATACATGTTAGTTTGTAACCTTATGTAGTTAACGATCGAGTACTGACAAAGGGTAATATGTCGGTAATTTAGATAAAGTTACTGATCGATTGCAAGTAATTCGGTCTGTATTTCTATTCGAACAAGTTACCGACCGATTCTGTCGTGGGTAGTTGGTCGGTAACTTATATAAATTTTTCCTTAAAATTTCTATTTAAGGAAAACGTGAACACTATACAATCCTCCCATTCCCTCAATCCCTCTTTCTGTCTTTAACCCTCTCCCTCCCACCTCATCTTACTGGAGACCAGTTGTGGGGAAGGATTCATGACATGCCAAAGATTATAGAAAACGAAACGGAGATGGGTAAGGAAGATGGCAGATGAATAGTCTCACAATTGGATAAGGCGTATTATCTTTTGGGATCTTCCATATTGACGTACTCTTCTAGTTCGCCACAATTTTGATGCCATGCATAGTATGAAGAATGTCTTTGATAATGTTTTTAACACATTTATGGATATGAAAGGGAAGACAAAGGATTAAGTGAAGTCTAGACCTGAACTAAATCTCAACGATTCTACAAAACTGAAAGCGTGTTACACTTTGACAAAAGAAGAAAGGAAAGCTGTATTTGAATGGGTAAAGGACTTGAAAGTACCGAATGGATATGCCTTCAACTTGAGCAGATGTGTTGATTTGAAAGAGTTGAGAATATGCCGAATGAAAAGTCATGATTGCCACATGTTTATGGAGAGATTAATTCTTATTGCTCTTAAAGAGATACTTCCCAATAAGGTCTAGAGCGCCTTAGCAGAATTGAGTTTGTTTTACGAAGACGTGTTTTCCCAAATTAAGTGTGGCGCACATGCGTGAATTAGAGAGTAATATTTATGTGTTACTGTGCAAGTTAGAAAAGATTTTTCCTCCTTTGTTCTTCGATGTCATGGAGCATTTAATGGTTCACTTATCGTATGAGGCTACAATATGTGGTCCTGTTCAATACAGATGGATGTATCCGTCCGAGAGGTACTTGAACCATCTAAAGAAGAAAATTAAGAATAAGGTTAGGGTTGAGGGATCAATGTGCAATGCCAAGGCCATGTATCAACCAAGGCCAGGGATCTACCATGAAATGATTAGGGTGATCAATCTGAAGTTTGAGAAGAAGTTCTGTCAATTTGCAATGGACAAGGAGGGCATTAGCTAAGAGATCGAATGGACAAGGAAGGGCGTACAATCAGTACGGCAATATTTTTGGACAATAAAGAATATAAGGCAGCAACGAACTACATTCTATTGAGTTGCAATGAAATGGAATCGTACATGAAGTAAGTTAGTCTTATTACTTATTATATAACAAGAATTTACTTATTAATGAATTGAGTTATAAATTGTATGTTAAATACATTAATTACTTTTAGGAAGTACACAACGAAAATGAAGATGTGTTTTCCAAGTTTAATAGAAGGTGACATATAGGCGAGAATCACTGAGGGGTTTTCATCGTGGTTTAGGGAAAAAGTGAGTTGAAAGTTAGTTAATTTTCATAATATAAGTTTAATGGTGTATAAACTAAACAAATGTTCATTCTTGTATTCATATGTTTAATCCTGTGAATGCAAGTAATAGCAAATGCCTTATAGATTTATCATAAGGTCTGTCTAAACTTGTGAAATCGTGTAATGGGTAATTTGTTAATGGGTTTATGCTTCATACACAAGAATTAGGTTCTTGTAGTTTTACATGTAACTATGGTGTACGGTTAAAAAGTGTGTATAATGATATCCTTGAGGTTGGATTCGTGCGAATACCAAGTCAAAAGATCGTGCTTTTTAAGTGTGATTGATTTGGTTCGTCTTTACATCGAAGTCTCAAGATTCATGATAAATATAAACTTGTGGAGTTGTGCATTAAAAGAAAATTTGTAGGGGGTATGATCCTTTCATTTTATCCCAACAAGGCAAACAAGTGATTTATGTCCTATACCCTACTACTAAATGGCAAAAAAGCGATTGGTGGGCTGTATAAAATAAAGCCCTTGTACTTTAGAGGTACCTTTAGTAGACGTTCCATTCCAAGAAGATGTTGATATTCGTGAGACTTCAAGGATAGAGGTTGATGTTCAAGACACTGGAACTCTCGTTTATGAGTTGAGCGAGTTAGAATCAGTAGAGATTCGTGGAGAAATAGCATTTGAGCTGAAGATGAAGAAGATATCAAATGGGAGTTCGATGATGAAGAGGAAGAGGAATAGTTTTCAATCGGAGTCCGATTCTTAAATGCTTAATTGGTAACTTGTTTTCTTTATAAGAAACTTTCTTTTTAAGTAACGTGTTTTATTTATAAGCAGTTTTCTTTTTAAATAACTTGTTTTATTTATAAGTAACTTTCAATTTAAGTAACCTTTTATCGTTATGTATTTCTAAGTTAACTTTCTTTTTAAGTAACTTGTTTTATTCTTTTTTCCCATTATGTATTTTTAAGTAACTTGTTTAATTTATAAGTAACTTTTAAATTTTTTTAAAGAAAAGTTTCTAATTATTAGTTTATCTTTTATATTATAGGTAGTACGTGGAAGTGAGAAGAAGAGGGTTCATCTGGATTCAACTAATCCTCGAGTTGTGTCTTCTTCTCCGGCAGTGACGTCTACTCCTTGGGTTGTGGCATCCACTCCTCCGATGATGTCTAATTCTCCGACTGCAACGTCTACTCTTCTGGCAACCTTGACTATATTTCCGCAGCCACTATACTCGAGTTCGATGCCCCTCTCCACTCTATCTTGTTATGCATTTACTATCGGGGCGTCATCGAGGATTGCCCCTTCATCATCCGCACTTCCAGCGCATAGGGTTTTGTTGATGCTCGTACGCTTATCACTCCATATTCCAAAAGGTACTTCTTCTTGTTTTTTACTTAGGCTAAATGATTAGAAATTAAAGTTGTTAGATTTTTAAATAGAAGTTTTTAGTTTTTCCTTAGTAGAACTATACACATTTAACTTCTAAGTTAGTTATGGTTTTCAAGTGTTGTAAGTTAATTATGGTTTTAATTTTTCGATATTTGAAAGTGTTTTATGTGTTTAAATTGTCATACTAGTGTATTCAAATTTTATGAATAATTTGTTGTCTTTATGGGGGAGAACGAACTCTTAAAACAATAATTATATGTTTATTTTATGGGAGAGCCTGGACTCTTAAAATTTTATTACATTTGTTTGTTGGTTTCCTGTGTGGCTATTGTGCCCAGAAACTGTTCAATTTATAGGGGAAGCTCCATCAAATTTTTTTCAAAAATTGAATGACATTATCTATTTCTTAAACTTTTAAGTTTGAATAGTTATTTGTTTCTTAAATTTGCACAGCTTCATCAAGCATTCGGCACGTGGAAAGTTGATTTTGGAAATTATGAAGCAATACTTTGTCGAGGCTCATCCCAGTTTTGGGGATGTGGTATACAGAGTTTGGGGTAGATGTTTAGTTAAATAACACTTATATACTTAAATATACAACGGTTTTTTATTTGTATATATGTATTATTTTGTGTTATTATAGAAAAGTTTGATGGGACCCGAGACATGAGGGTCCTATAGGACCTTTTAGGAGAAACAGGCGTCTGCTGATCACAAGGACTTGATGTATGATGTTCGAGCGAGACGGGTTTCAAACTGATTGGATGACGATAACACAATACTTTCAACTCTGTGGTCATTGGATTTTTTATGCTTACAAGAATAAGCAGGAGGTGGAAAAGATGAACCATCTGCAGGCGCTTGGTGGACAGGGGCTCAGCAAGCACACCGGCAGGTCTAGGTCATTCATTGAGTAAGTAAGTCAATTACACTGTTTCTTTTTTTAATTCATATATTTTTTTAACTTACAATCTAAAAATAGTGATATTTGATGTCATTTATCCTTTAAATATCTGCAACAAGAGAAAATGGACGAAGCGTTTGCACAGTCTAACTTGTACATCCTCCTGCATCAGCAAAAGGGACAGTGAGGGAATATGCGTTCCGACGAGTTTTGGGTAGTGTTATTTAATATTTTTAGTTTCATTACACGCTACCGTTTACGGGTTATTTTTAAATTGTTTTGTTGTTTTACAGTAAGCAAATTTAACTGAGAGGTTTTCCAAGAACAAGCAGTTAGAGGAGCTCCACAAGCATTAGAAGCCTTTTCGACATCCATATGATCTACTAAAGTAGATCGGTATTGACCATATTTGCAAAAGCAGATCTTGGTCCATGGAGTCCAAAGAAGGTAAGAACTCCAACCTGTCTGATGCTTTTTCGGCCAAATACGATATACAAGTGGGACCTGCGCTATGAGCAAGCTGTGCGAAAAACGGCTTCTTTTTCCGATTCCGAAACAACTTGAGCGAAATAGGGTTCTACCGGGAAACCA
>JAPQWS010000004.1:16232500-16308887 GCA_028651295.1 Catharanthus roseus
CAGTGGTTGATTATGATTAAATATTAAATATTTAATCTAGATTAACCAATATATGATTTTAAAGGTTTCTTATTACAAATATAGTTAGGAATAAAAATATTTTAGTTCTAAATCTTTTAAAATATAAGTAGTTTATCCTGATATTATTAGTTAATATTTAATTTGCGTAAAATGCTTAAAATACATTTAATTTATTTAAGTTATGGTTTGATGCGAAATAGTTTTCTTAATTTTGGTATAGTTAAAGTCCATCTAGTTCATAATCCAATTTATAATTTTTGTTTATTATGATAATCCTACCAAATTTGAAAAAAAACATATTTTTTAGTGTGCACAATGAGCCTAAATTTAATGCAAAAATAAATTTTATAATTATAAATTATATTATAGAGTATAAAACTATGCAAACGTGAATAATTACTTTTAAATTTTTTTAAGAAAAATTAAATTGCTAGCATTTATAACTAATTTCTTGTTATAAGCATTGTAAAATAATGTAGTAGTATTATATTTAAGAAAAAAGTATATTTTGTCTATTATTTTTATATATCCTTAAAGCTATTACCATAAATTAGGTACAAATCATAATAACTTAAATTTAAAAACAAAAACTTTCAAAAAAATAATTATTATATTTATAATCGAAACTTTATTTTTGCATTAATTAAATTTAGACTCACCATTATATTTTCTCTTGAATCAAGATTATATTTTATTTGGTTTGTTTAGATATTTCTTTTAAATATATGGACTAAAAAATATATTTCAATTGTGTATTATTATAATCATAGTAAAATACAGTTCAATTCGGTGACAGTAAACATGCTTCACTCATATTAACACTAAAAACCTTTTTAATGTGGTCGTCAGTGATATGTGCTTACCATCACCGGATTACGTCACTCTCCATTCTAATTATAAAAATACGTAATCTGAAAAATATTTGAGAGTATAAACAGTTAAAATAAAATATTTAGGATGAAAGAGAAAAACATAAAATGTTTCATGGTATTTATATATAATTTATCTTAATTATTTTTATACTAAATGAGTTTTTTTAATCCAAAAGAAAGAGTTCTCTGTTTAGACTATAACTTGTAAGTACTCCTTCCGTTTTTTTACTTAGTACATTTTAGACACTAAACAGATTAAGAAATATGGAATTAGAGAAATTCTTGGTGTATATAGACTAAATTACCTTTTCTCTCACCTAATTTATTGACATTGAGGAAAATTCAAAATTTAACTTAAAACTTGTGTTGAATAATGAATGATGAACATAGATATTGAAAATTGGTAAAAATTATTAGGAAAGAATAATAATGTTCAACACAATTAATAATGTTCCAACTCTTTGTTCAAAAAATAATGTTCCAACTCCCTATGTGATGGTGGAAAAAAAGCTTTTACATATGATTCCAACCTATAAAGGGTATCTTAGTAATTGTAAATTATATTTAAGTCTTAATCATGATTTATTTGGACCAACATGATCTAATAAATCATTTCCCTGAATTTTAATAAAATAATATTAGATGAATTAAGTATATGTAGCTCAAGAAGATTAAGGTAAAGTAAAATGATAAATATAACCTTTAACTATTTGGAAGGAAATTTAAATTTTATTCTATTTTTTTTCCAACTTACATAAAGGAGGTATTAAGGTAAAAAATTCTCATAGTCAAACTTTTTCTTTTCTCCATATATTTCTCTCTCTCTCTCTCCCTCAAAATGAGTCCCTTTTCCTTTGACTTTTGTTTTTTGAATTCCTTTTTTCTTTTACATTTCTAACCATAGTTTAAGTTATTGAAATTATAGTTTAGGTTTTCTTCTTTTGTTTTTTTTAAGGTCTAAATCAAATATACTCTTTAAAAGTATAGCTTAGTTGTAATTAGACTCTTCCCCCTCCCTAAGCAATTGATCAATACCCTTTTACAATCTTTTAACTATACCCCTCCATCTAAAAAAGTGATAGTTTTTTTTATAACTGAATCATAAATAAGCTTATTATATATTATTTTGATAAAATAAACTTATTATTTATAGTTTCAAATAATTACACTTTGACCCTCTTATTTTTAATTTTAAATGTACAAACATGGTTATAGTCTAAAATTTAGATGATCATAGAATTATTCTTTATAAATAAGGTTATTATATATTATTAAAATGAAATAAGTTTATCATCTATAATTACAAATAATTAGACTTTCTGAATTTTAGATGATCATATGATTATTCTTTCTAAATAAACTTATTATATATTATTTAAATGAGATAAGCTTATTATGTGTTTCAAATAATTATACCCTGCTATTTTAATTCTAAATTTATAAACATGGTTATAAACTATATTTTAGATGATCATAGGATTATTCTTTAAAAACAAGCTTATTATCTATTATTTAGATGAAATAAGCTTATTATATATCTATAGTTTCAAATAATTACACTTTGACCCACTTATTTTAATTCTAAATTTACAAACATGGTTATAGTTTAAATTTTAGAGGATCATAGGATTATTCTTTATAAACAAGTATTTTTGAATACAAGAGGTGCCTTTATAAGCTTATTATCTATTATTTAGATGAAATAAGCTTGTTATGTGTTTCAAATAATTACATTTTGAACCTCTTATTTTAATTCTATATTTACAAACATGGTTACAACTAAATTTTAGATGATCGTAAGATTATTCTTTATAAATAAGCTTATTAACTATTATTTAGATGAAATAAGCTTGTTACATATTTATAGTTTCAAATAATTACACTCTGACTCTCTTCTTTTAATTGTAAATTTACAAACATTGTTATGATCTAAATTCTAGATGATTGTAGGATTATACTGTATAAATAAGATTATTATCTATTATTTAGATGAACTAAGCTTATTTACTGTAGTTTCAAATAATTACACTTTGAACCTCTTATTTTAATTCTAAATTTACAAACATGGTTATAATCTATTTTAGATGATCATAAGATTTCTATTTGTAAATAAGCTTATTATCTATTATTTAGATGAAATAAGCTTATTATCTATAGTTTTAATAATTGTACTTTAACCCTTTTATTTTAATTATAAATTTACAAACATGGTTATAGTTTAAATTTTCGATGGTCATAGGATTATTAGTTATAAATAATGTTATTGTCTATTATTTACATAAAATAAGCATATTATCCATAATTTCAAATAATTGCACTTTGATAATAAGATTATTCTTTATCGGGAAAAAATCATACCGCTACTAATTTCACAAACATATAGTCCCTGTCACTAATTTCACTATAAGTTCAATAATTTATTCCACTAGCTTTACCTAATTACTTTCTAATTTCACTAGCTTAACAAATTATATTAAGCTTATTTAACTAATTTTAACTAATTATTTCAGTAACTTTTTATGCGATTACTTCTCTAACTTCACTAACTTCATTTTCGTTGTTATAAAATTAATGTGTAAATAATGGATAACCAAATACGTTTCTTGAAAAGAACTAAACTCCCAAAATGCTATAACCAATTGGATTCATGATATCTCCATTGACTTAGCTTAGACCTTTAGGATTCTTCTATATATCTCTTATATCTTAAGCCTATAAATAAGCCATATGAGAGGACATTAATGAGAAAATTCATACTTGATTTGTTAGCTCTCTCTCTCTCTCTCTCTCTCTCTCTCTCTCTCTCTCTCTCGTACATTTCTTTCTCTTTATTCTTTCTCTATATTATATTATTATTCTAAGCAATCGATGTGTGGCGTTCACCAAATTTATAACATGTTATCAGCATGCTTATAAACTCAAAAAGATCATCAACCCTTCATATTCACACAAAAAACCCTTATAAAGTTGCATCAAGTTAAAAGGATTGATGGGTGGCTACAAGACTAGTCAACAGTATCGCACCAGAGTTTTTCATCATACTGGAACGTTATTCCTTTATATAGACACCAAAGAGGATTTGGTCATGATGATGATTTTGATTGCCCATTATAAAGAGAACCTTAATGCAAGCAAGGAGAAGATGCTTTGGATCAATTACAATTTTCTTCGTTGAAGGCCATTGATGGACGAGGTTTGGAGAACGACAAGGTGATTTTCAAACAAAAATTTCTAGAGGTAAAATTAAAGTTTCTTGAGGTAAGTAAGATTGTTTCTTTTCTTAATTTATTTTAAAATTATATATTGGTTTTTTTATCATGAAAAGATCAAATATTTTCTAGTCTTTATATATAAAGTTTTATATATGACTTTATATGTCATAAAAAGATTAATCTTTTATCATGGATTTTTTGAAATCTATTTAAGTCTTGAGAACGTAATTAAAAAGAAATCACGTATGAATATTATTTTCTCATTAAACTATGAGGCCCTGAAGGCTGAATATTTTAGTAAGAAAACATATTTCAAAAACTAACAAAAAGGCACAACCACGTGAACATAATCATTATGCCAATACCTATATTTATGGCTATAATGTTTTGAACCTATTAGTACGCAAGATTCTATAGAATCTAAAGTTTTTCTTAATTGAAATAATATAGCTGGAGAATATTTTCGCTTTCTTATATCTCAAATATGCTCCCTCAATAGCAACATTGAAATCAAGGTAATTGATTACCTTTGAGACTAAATAATAATACTGAGTCATTGTTGATGGAATATTATGATATTCCTAATAATTTTATGTCATTCCCTGAAGCAAATGCAATTAGATATTTTATTCGTAATTTATACTCGTGATTATAGTTTTCTTAAAATCATGCTAATATTTATGATGACACATCGAACTTAATATTTAGATTATCATCAGAAGTGATAAATTAATAATGAGAAAACAAGGAATTTATAATTCCAAATAAATACTATTAATACAATATGGAAGAGAATTTGTAACGTACATGTATTACGTTTATCCTACTGATAATGGATCTTGTCTTAAAGTATTACAAATGTCTATATATGTATAGAGCCAGTTGCTCAAAATAATTAGAGGAAAGAAATTACTTTTTGTGTGATTTTATATGAGTTTTTGCATATTATATATATGTTCCTTGATTTATTGTGTATTCAAGTATAGTAAAAAAAGATATATATATATATATATGGAGAATGAATGGTAGTATATATTAAAACTCCAAAAGAGTTAATTAATAAAAGGCTCCAGAAGAACTAATAGATTGAAATTAAAGCTCAACAAGAACTAATCAATATAAGGCTTCAGAAGAGCTAATGTTTTAAAATCTCCAGAAGAACTAAATATTTAGAAGATATTAAATTAATAAAATATCTATAATGTATAGAAGATATTTAATTAAAGCTCTAAAAGAGCCTATTTACTAAAGACTCAGAAGAGTTAGTTAATAGAAAGTTTCAGAAGAACTAATTATTTAAAGACTCTGGAAGAGTAAATTGATCTAGGAGGTCACATAATAATTATGCTATATTATCATGACTTATAGAATAAATGTGAATTACACACACTACCATGTTCTCATATCGTAAATTGTAACTCGCCAAAGTTTATGCAATTTAATGCATCATTTAGTAAACTTGGAGTTTCCTTCTTAAAAAATATTAAATGTTGGCATGACTGGTTGGACCGTCCCGGTCATTAAAATACGATTTGTTAGAAATTTATGACAATATTTTTATGGAACCGGGAGTTCCTGATTAAAAAAAGTTTATTTGTACTACTAATTTTCAAGGAGAAATAATTTTATTTGTACTATTTAAGGTGAATGTATTTTGGGAGAATATATAGCCGATGCATTGACCCATGGTCACGTATAAATTGTTGACTTGCAAGCTGAATTTTACAATTTTAGTAATGAGTTCATATTTTAAATTCTTCCATTAATATAATTTGTCATAATATTATTAATAATATTGCACTATTTGTATAAATATTGAACGTTCCTGCATAACATGTTCATAGATCTATTACATGGTTTTATAGAACCATAAGTGCCTTGAAGTTCATTTATGCGTATTTTATAATAGTACTTATTCTTATTTTGCCAATATATTATTTTTGTTCTCCTCATTGTAATTGGTTCATGGTTAGAACTCAAATATTTTACCATCTTAGCATTAAAATATGAGCTATAGAAATGTATTACTCCATAACAATATATTTAAGATGGTTATTAAGAGGACGAGAATTTATATAGTCAGAAAGATACAAAGATATGCATCTCATTTTGATCCTCATATAAAGATATAATTTGAACCAGAAGTTTAAAGAATTAATAACCAGACATATTTATTGATAAAAGAAAATCCGACATGGATTGCTCCTATAATTTAATGTCCCCGAAGGACAATCTGACATTACTTATGATTTTGAGACACATGCAAAATATGGTAGAATAAATTGGTTCCAACAAAATCCTCGCATATGTAAAAGAGTAATAATTTAAGATGGTCCTATGTAATTAAGTCAAAGAGATGAAAATTCTAGCAGAATTTTCCATTACATTACTTTATTATTATTTCCAGAAGAAATTCAAGTACTGAAGTCATAATAATTATGAGATCTCATTGTATCATGTCATCATATAAATAGATGAAACAATATAATAGCGCAAAACATTGATCATAATTCTGTGCATATTATGATTAGAATGATGATCTTGAATTAAAGTCTAAACTTGAGATTCTAATAGATATTTGGTCAAATTAGAATGTAAAGTTCGCCTGATAAAATATGCAAAGTTCGGACAATTATTAAGTACACTTGAAGTGCACATGTATTCCTTAAAGGAATTATACACCTGAAGTGTAATCCCATAAGGATAACAATTAATAAATAGAGTGTGAACTTGTATAAGTTATGTTATAAGATTCTTCGTAAAGTCCTGAGAATATTAATTTACAAAGAAATAATATTTATAGTGGTGGATTAAGTTTAGGTATTAGCACACTAAACTCTACGAAGCATGTAAGTAAATTGTTCCTGAAGAACATAGCATCATTATTGTCTTAGAGATTTCTATTTTAAAGAAAGATATAATGATCGAACATATCAATGAAACTTTTCTTAAAATTTGTTATGCTTGCCATTTATGATTCTTCAAATACTTTTAAATGTTCTCTAGATTAGGGGGAGAGAATTAGAATCATAAAATGTCCTTGAAGCATCATGATCCATATACGAGTATTTGTGAACTCGAAGTTCTACATATTATCTATTTGCAAAAGATTTTCAAAGTACTTAATATTTTTCTTAACTCTAGAAGAGTTACAAAATTGGATTTGTAGACGCTTCTATAGATATTCCAGTAGAACATAAATCTTATAACTAGCAATATTAAATCATGACTAAAGCGTGATCGATCTTTTATTTGTAAATGTTCTTGAGAGAAATAATTAAAAGTTGAAGTATTCCTAGTTTATAATGGCAAGTAAATGAAAGAAGTATTGAAATCAAGTATTTCAAGTTCTTTTGTTTTGATTTATAAATCGAACATCCTGAAGATGAATTTTTTTAATCAATTTATAAAAGATTTCACATGGATATATTATTGCATATTATTATCCAATAGTCATGTTATAATAAGATGTTGATAAATACTACATGTCTATATACGAGAAGATAATGGGTATTTATTGTTCTTGAAGTACCATAACTCTGCACAATTGGTGCATTAGTTACTCTCTATAGGACTTTTAGAATAGTATTATTATTGCCCTATTTTCAAAGAATAATTAGTCTCGCATTATGGAGAAAATCTAACTCCTGTAGAGATAGATAAGCATTAAGTTGCTTACTTATATGATCCACAAAAGATACATTCTCAAACAAACATGTTATGCATGTATGATATGATATTATTAAGCAATCACATATTCAACTATGTTGAAGTTCTAAATTGTTATATAGATTGCTGAGAATGTGTGATCATTATTGATAATTAATTCTGAGATATTTATGGTATCCTTTAAGGATAAAATTACAACCATATTTTTGGATTGTTAAATTTGAGGACATGTATAGAGAAATATGACTAATAAATTTCACCATTATTTCTTTATAACTAAGTTGAAACTGGTGTGCAATAATTTCGATCAAATGTGATACATAATCCTGAAGATTTATTCACTAAGATATATCACTGTATTGATTTAATGATGTTTTAAACAAGGGGAGTATATAAAACATAAATGAATGTGTACTCTTTTTCCTTCACTAGACGTTTTCTCCTACAAGATTTTTTCTCTAGTAAGGTTTTAACGAGGCATATTCTTTATGTTATGGACATCCAGGGGGAGGGGGAAGGGAGGGGAAGGGGTTATGAAATTAATGTATACGTGGTGGATGACCAAAGACATTCCCTGAAGAGATCTAAACTCCCAGAATGCTAATCCTATTTGGATTCATGATATCTCATTGATTTAGTTTGAATCTTTTAGGATTGTACTATCACTTATATCTTGATCCTATAAATAGGTCATATGAGAAGACATTAATAAGAAATTTATAATTGATTCTTGAGCTCTACTTCTCTCTGTCTCTTGTACTTTTCTTTCTTTATATTCTTCTTCTTTATATTATATTATTATTCTAAGCAATGGATTTGTCCCGTTCACCAAATTTATAACATTAGCTAATTATTTCACTAATTTTTCAAATTATTACACTAATTAACTGACATTACTTAATCTGTATTATACACAAATACATGTTTATTACATCTACATACTATATGCATTATTCATTCAAATATAAGTGTTCTCTCTCTCTCTCTCTCTCTCTCTCTCTCTCTCTCTCAAAAGCATTATCGCATCCTAAAGATCCAGTATTTCATTTGCATCCCACAACAAAAAATAGAGGACCTTAAATTGTATCTCATCGATCTTTGTTCAAATCTTAATGATTTATTGTGTTAAACTAAATATTATGTTAAGAAAAGGTATAGAGACTAAGCAGGAAAGCTTACCTTGTAATGTATTTCCCATAACATATATACACTTACGAAGAATCCTATCTTAACATAATAATGTACAACTAATAAAGGAATAATTCTTTAATCCTAGCTAATCAGAATATAAACATGTTAAAAATGAATATGGAAACGTGCTAAATTTGTTTATAGAAACAAAATGTTCTAGTTCCAACACCCCCATCAAGTTGGCACGTGGAGGTTGCAAATGTCCAACTTGCACATAAGAGAATGGATTGAGAAGAACTAAGAGCTTTGTTGAAGAGATCAACAGGTTGAACTGTGGATGGTATGTAAGCTGGAGAAATGCGATTAGCATGAAATTCATCCCAGACAAAAAGACAGTCAATTTCGATATCCTTAGTACATTTGTGAAAGACTGGATTGAACAATATGTATAAAGTAGTTTGATTGTCACAGTAGAGAGGCGTAGGAGAAAAATTGAGGGACGTGAAGATCATGCAAAAGATATAGCAGCCATTTTAATTCACAACAGGTAATTGCCATGGATCGATACTTAGCTTTAGAAGAAGAGCGAGAAATAGAGTATTGTTTCCTAGATTTCCATGAGACAGGAGCGTGCCCAAGAGAGATAAAATACACAGTTAAGGACCAATGTGTGATGCCCAGCTTGCTCAGTTAGAGTTAAAATAAGCCTGGAGCAGCAAGTTTGTGTTAATAGGCAGAAAAAGGCCTTGGCCAAGTGACCCCTTGAGATATCGAAGAACACAAACAGTTGTATCCCAATGGGCTTGACGAGGTTTATGCATAAATTGGGCCAAGATATGAACTGAATATGCTAAGTCTGCGCGAGTGATAGTGAGATAAATAAGGGGTCCAATCAGCCGACGATAGGAATTTGGAAAAGAGAAGAAAGGGCCTTTGTCTTTTCCTAGGGAACGATGTTGTTAAATAGGGAAGTCTATAGGTTTGGCACCAAGTAAACCAGCATTAGTTACTTGCGTTGACAGAGTAGATTCCCTTGGAGTTACAAGCGACCTCAATGCCCAAGAAATATTTCAAATGCCCTACATCTTTTATATGAGAACAGGAGCTCAAATGTTGCTTCTTCAGAAAGGTCACCAAGCAAAGATGCATTATGAACATCTATTTGATGAATTTCCCAGTTTTGAGAAGCAACTATAGTCAACAAAGTACGAACAATAACAAATTTTTCTACAGGAGCAAATGTTTCATGATAGTCCAAAGCCTCGATCGATGTATTTCCCCGGAATAACTAGGCGGCCTTATACCGCTTAATACTCCCATCAGAATGCTGCTTAATTTTGTAGACCCATTTACAACCCAAAGCCTTTTTGCTGGGGGGGTAAAGCAGTTAGAGTCCAGGTATAATTTCTTTCCAAAGCATCAATCTCATAGTGCCTCCCACCAATGAGAGTGAGAAACAACTTCAGAAAATTGGGTAGGCTCAATATTAGTCGTAATAACTACAATAAAAGCTTTGTAGCCAGTAGAAATTTGTTGCTAGAGACATATTAGGAAATTGGATAAGAGCTTGTTCATAAGACCGGAGATTGAGGATTAGAGGTAGAGACCGACAGAGGAATATCATTTGTCACACTATTGCAAACATAATCACGAAGCTCAAAAGGGGGATAACGGGACAGCTGACTAAGGCGAAGATTAGGAATATCTTCGAAGGGAGGAGGAAGATTAAAAGAAGGAGAAGAGTCTATTGATAGAGAAGAAATGAATTTCCCCCTCCCCCTCCTCCCCTGAAGAGTAGAGTGGGTAGGAGGGTCCAAGGATTGTGAGGAAATAGTTGTCTCTCAACTAGGTGTGGTTGGGCCAGGAGAGGACGGTAAATAGGAGGGCCCAGAAGTAGACGATGGGCTAACAGGAGGAGAGGAACATGGAGCAGGGTTGGAGTCAGCCGCCTAGACAAAGGGATAGTTGGATTGGGCCGCAGAAAAACTTGAAGGAGTTGAAAAAAAGGAAGTATGATGGGTTTAGCCAAGGAGTCTAGTAGGGGAGGAATCGTCTGGATGAAAGATATTAGCTAGCTAAGGAGTGTTAGGGAGTGATGAAGATTTAGAGGAATAAGTCTTCTTGTATGGAAAACTTGTTTCTTCAAAAATAACATCTCGGCAGATGAAAGTTTGATGGGACTCTAAATCAAACACAGTCCATCCCTTTTTGCCATAGGAGTACTCTGAAAAAACACATAGACAACTTCTAGGAGCAAATTTATCAGTCGATTGATCGTGAACATAACAAAAGCATCCAAATACACGAATATAAGAATAATTAGGTGGTTTTTGGAAGATAATTTTAAATGGGGATTTGCCTTTCAAGAAAGGTGTTGGTGTTCGATTTATGAGATGAACTGCAGTTTTTATACATAATCCCCAAAATTGATTTGATAAAGCAGATTAAAAAAGGAGTGACCTAGCCATATTTAGGATATAACTATGTTTCCGTTCTACACGGCCATTTTGTTGAGGAGTGTAGGTGAAAGAAGTTTGGTGTAACATGCCATTTTGAAGAAGAAAAGTGTTACCCCTAAGGGTATTATTGCATATTATTTTGATTATGATTAACATATGTTTGTGTGATGATTATTAAGCTTAGTCTCTATAGAACAAAAAAAGCATATTTGAAGTCTCAAGGTTGTACACTACGTAGGAGCAAAAGATCTTAGTGATCAAGGCAAAATGAAGAAGAAAAGATCAAGTCATTGAAGACCTTGAAGACTTGTGTGTTAGTCAGGGATAAGCTAAGGTATTTTGTAAAACTCCCTAAGTCTCATCTTTGATTATTGATCAAGTGTGGAAGCTCCTTGAATGAAATTCTTTTTACAAACTATACTTGCAAAACCTAAGTACTCTTGATGAGATTTTGATGCTTTTAAATTTCTTATTCCAAAGAATATCAAGGATACATGTCTTGAAATGTGAAGGAAAGTTCATTTTGTTTAAGGAAAACTGTCTTTTAAATCCTTCTCAAAAAAGGGTCATCCGATTTTAAAACCGGTCCTTTTATTTTTCCAAAGGAAAAAAAAATCGGACGTCCTATTTTAAAACCGGTCGTCCGATTTTTCTAGCTTTAGAAAAACTAGAAAAATCGGTCGTCCGATTTTTATAGGGTGTTGTCTGATTCTTACTGTATAAAAAATCGGTCTTCCTATTTTAAAAAGGGCTCATCCGATTTTCCTTGTACAAGGAAATCAGATGTCCATTTTTAGAAATCGGTCGTCTGGTTTTCCTTTTTACTGTTAAAAATATTACTGTTACAAGACAGCAACGGTTACATTTTTCCTTCCTATATATACATAACTCTTGATCAGCAGTAAACAAGAGAGGCTGTTGAAAAATTTATTGACATCATTCAAGAACATTTAAAGAGCTTCAAAGTTCATTCTTCGAACATCTTTTATCTCACAAAAATTCTTTTTGAAGCTTCATTGTTGATCATCTATCAAAGAATAAGTAAAGAGGGCTTGTAGAAGTATTCAATTGTGTTGTATCTTTCCTACTCAAGCTCAATTGGTAACATTGTTCCTTACTCATCTCTTTATCTATTAAAATAAAAGGTTGTGTTGAAAAACCCTTGGGTTATTCTTTGATTGTATTTGTGTTGTGGATTGAGGTTGCTTGCAAAACCCTTGGTAGGTGATCTTCAAACTTGTGATTGTTGTAGACTTTGATTATAGTGGATTTGAAAAATTTTTGGGTGTTGAGTGAAGGTAGTGGATGTAGCTCTTTGAGAGAGTGAACCGCTATAAATTGTTCTGCCACTTTATTCTTTAAAGTTTAATTCTATGCTTATTGCTTGATTGCCAAAACTATAAAATTTTGTTTAGTTTGGAATTTTATTAAAAAGAGTTTTAGAATTCTTTCTCAAACAAAATTGAAGGTTTATCTTTTAATCACATAAAAGATTTTATAAAAATTAGCTAAAAACCTTATTTACCCCCCTCTAAGGTTTTTCAAAAAGATTTAAGACTAAGAAATTCGGTACCATTATCTGTATGAATGCATTTAATAGTTTTATCAAATTGATTCTTAATAAACGCAAAAAATTGCTTAATGTAAGTACGAACTTCGGACTTATCAAGTAGTAACTACACCCAAAAACCCAAGAGAAATCATCAACAATAGTGAGCAAGTAGAATGGCCCACAAGTAGTTTTCTCACGATAGGGGCCCAACACATCACAGTAAATTAAATTAAAAAGACTAGAAAAAGTGGTATGACTAGAATAAAAATTTTCATGAGTTTGTTTTTCTTCGAAACAAATAGCGCAATTATCAAAAGTAGTACTAGGCAAAGAAATACCTTCAATATATTTCATAATAGAAAAAGATGGGTGTCCCAAACATTTATGAAGTAGTTCAAAAGAAGAAATAGAAATATGACTAGCTGAAGAAATGGAAACATGACAAGCTTGCTCAGGTACAAAATAAAAGACAGCACTGTCGGTCAATCTACCTGCTCTAATCTCCATCCTCATGGCACGGTCCTGTATCACAATAGCCATTAGCAATTCCCACAAAATAGGAAGGATGTTGTCTAATCAACTACGAATTAGAGACCAAGTAGCATTTCAAATTTTGAATATAGAGCACACTCGGCAATAACAATTTAGAACTAAAAACAACAGTGCCTTCAATGATAAGATGCAGTTTTTGTGCCATTCGGTAAAATAATTAATATAGATGCAATATCAACAACATTAAATAGAATATCACGACAACCTGTCATGGGTCTTGAAGCCCCAAAGTCTAACAGCCAAGAAATCATACCAGAAACATTATCTCGGGATAGAATGGTCATTAAATTTGCAGTTGATGTGTAAGGTCCAGTCAACATGGCACTTACCCAATGTGGCCCACTACCATTGGGCAAGCTAATTGCGCCAGGTGGAGTGAGGTGCTTGGGCTGGTGCTGTCTACCACACGGGTTGTGGCCTGAAATAGAACAATTCCACACGGGTTGAAGGGCAGGTGAAGCCTCTATATAAGGTGATGTCATACTTGGCCCAAGCCACTGGGCTGGTCCATTTCCATTAAATGTTGGGCCAGTTGGATTGGGAGCAGCGGGGGATCGACGCTCGTAAAAACGTATGCCGCTCCAGCTGTGTGGAAACGGCGGCCATGCATCCTCCCGCCGATGGTAATTTCGGCGCCGGCATCGTGACTACTGCCTGAACTTTTGCCAGAATATCCTCTTTCTCCCCGCAATTTTGGATATCCAAGAACTTGAAAACACTGAGTAGCATTATGTCTTGTTTTTGCAAAAATTGAACAAAAAAAGAGAGGATTTTTCATTGAAACCCCCCCCAAAAATAAACTACATTGGCGCGTTCATTCCTTCCTCTAGTTACCAAACACTGTCGTTCTTCACGAACTACCATGGGATATGCACTTTCAACCGAAGGAAGAGGTTCCACATTAATTATTTCAGAAATAATAGTGCAAAAACATAAGCGAGTAAGTCGTCCGTAATAATTAAACACAGATGCTCCATTCTATTTGCAGTTCCCAACTGCTTCTTTCAATTCATGAATCTTAGGTCCATTACCTACAAAAAGTCTCTTTTTCAAGTGATTCTAAAGATCCTTTGCATCCACTATTTATGGAACAAAATTAATTATGGAGGTGTCAAAAGTATTGAATAGCCATTACACGATGAGAAAATTTATTGTGACCCAATCGGTCAATTCGGGAGAACTTTGTGGTGGTCGTTTCATTGATCCATAAAAAAAGCATTCCTTTATTTTGCCTTTCATTCCAATAAGGATCGAAGTTGCCCACTGTTCATAATTGTCGGCCTTCAATTTAATATGAGAAAGGAGAAGGCCTGGAGTATCGCAGGACATGATAGTATATGGTTGCAAATCAGATGTACTATGGAATGGGGAAGGTCGAAGAACTGGTGCCATTTTTTCATCGTTGCCGGCTTCGACTTGTTCCACAGCCTTGACACCGGAAGTTTCTGTCATTGCAACATTACTGAACGTTGTTCTATATTTTTTCTAGTATGTTGGCTCTGATACCATGTTAAGAAAATGTATAGAGAGTAAGTAGGAAAGCTTATCTTGTATTGTATTTCTCATAACATCTATACACGTACAAGGAATCCTATCTTACTACAATAATGTACAACTAATAAAAGAATAATACCTTAATCCTAGCTAATCAGGATTCCTTAATCCTGGCAATTAGATATACACATGCTAAAGATGAATATAGAAACGTGCTAAATATGTTTACAGAAACAAGATATTTAATTCCAAAAATCTATGTATGATAAATTGCTTCATTAGTCTTGTTTATAGTTCTGCAAATTATTTGTTTGTCTTGTCCCTTCAAGAATTTCTGGTTTCTTTTCAATTTTTAGTCATGGTGTAGTATCTGTAAACATAATACTAGTGCATGATCAAAGTTGTGATTTTAACAATTAGTACGATGGGTTTGTGATAATTAATCGATTTGTGGTCTGCTTGGGAGATCATATATAGTTGACAGTGTAGGTAAAAGTAATGATTATCGTTTTAAATTGATTATTAGTGAGAAATCAATGAGATATAGTTGTGTCAAAGAATTTGTTACCAAAAGTGATTATTATAGTACCAAAGTTACATAAAAATTAAATTGTTATTATGATGGAGGAGCCAAAATCATTAAAATCATAAATTATTATCTTTATTTAGAAGAATTTAGATTTTAATTCAAATTTCATTTGAAAGTAGAACAAAGGGTATTTATGTCATGTAATATTTCATTTTGTGATTAATTTACTTAACTAACTTATTGATCCGGCTCAAGTTGAACCATCTAGCATCACTCTTTTAATATACATTCTTTTTTAACTTATAATTGAACAAATGAATCATGTTTTAAGAACAAAATACTATATTACCGGTTAGAAATAGAACTATACATATAAGTGCCTTTAAATTTATGCACAAAATTAGGGATTTGGCCCTCCCAAAGAAAAAGAAAAAAGAAAAGGATTCGGATTGTAAAAATGAGTCATCTTTTAAATTACAAACCTTTTATACCCTTAATATATATAAATAGGAGGGAGATAGATGGTGAAAGTGTACAATGGTGATTTCAATTTATCTCTCACTTTAGGATAACACACAATTACTACCTCTATTTCATACTCCCTCGTCATTAAGGGTCTTGAACAACGACAAATTTTTAACCACAATTACTTTTCTACCCTTCATAAATGAGGGAAGAGATAGATAGTTTGAGTGAAATAAATGAAAATATAAGTAAATATGGAAAAAGTTTAATAAATGGTTATTGAATGTTGTAAAACCCATTATATTCTTTTGAGTAAAACCCATTATATTCTTTTGACCATTCTCAATGGGTCTAAAACCCCTTATATTTCTGACTAGAGGGAGTATTATCTAGTAGTTTGAACATATTTTCTCTGTTTCAAAATATGTCACTTTAGTAAATCAAAAGAGTATCAAATGATATTTTTTCATATATACCCTTTTAACTTATTGGAATTAAATCATTGTTTAGAAAATTGATTAATGATAATCAAAGGTTAATTTAGTTAATTAATTTTTAAATTTAGATAACCCAATCATTTTCTTAATTCTTGTGCCCCTCGTCCTAAGATGATACATAATATGAACGAGTGATGCTAGGAGGCTTAATTTGAGCCTCAAATTATTGGATCAATAGGGTTAGTTAAGTAAATTCAATGCATAATAAAATGTAGTATGCCAATTATGCCCTTTGCTTTAGATTTGAAATTTCTGCATTTGAAAATTTTTAAATTAGACAATTTTTATGAGTATCGAGTCTTTCAAAACTTTTGTCTTTCACTTACTTTTGTCATTTCATATTTCCCTCCCTTCTCCCTATTCATTTTCTATTCTAATTATTTGCCTCTCCTACTCTTTACTCTGGTAGGAGCATGCAGGAGTCTCTCTCTCTAGAAAACCCTAAATTAATTCCATCAATCAACCATCAAACTAGCCTAAACCCTAAAACTCTAAAACCTTAAAAATTATTTAAAGTGAAATCAAAACCTTCTCCAAATATTCACCAACTAAAAACAGAAAATTTTTACAAACAAAAGCATTCACATTTCAAAGTAAATTCTGATTCACGCTAAACTAAACAAACTATTTCCGAAATCAACCAAACCATAAACAAACCTATTTTACATCTCAGAGAAATATACAAAAGAAACTTGTATATAAAATTTGATAAAACAAATATATATTTCATTTCTGAAAAAAAATTCCGGTGAAGCAGCAAAAGTAAAAAAAAAATGATAAACCATAAAATTAAACGAACTATTAATTTATAGAACAAAAAATGAAATTACTTAGAAGTACTACAAATATTAAGTTCATTATTTCAAAAGCAAACTATCGACTACATATAGGTGCTAAATGCTAAGAAAAACGTAAGTAAACTCCTTTTTCATGAGCAAAAGGCACAAGAAACAAACAGAAAACATAACTTAAACCCCAAACAAGAAACTCCTAATCTTAAGTAGAACAACAAATATCTTTGGAAGCTTTATTTGATTTCTTCTCATTCGTTTTCATGAGCATCTAAAATATGTTGATCATATTTGGCTCATCAAGAAGAATTGAAGCTGTGGAATCCATTCCCACAGCTTGAACAATCTTCTTCAACAACAATCTGAGGTCTTTTATGGCTGATTTTGTTGCCTCTCTTTGAATTAGATACAAGGGTTTTTAAGTTTTGAGAATCATATGGTAGTTTAATATTCATGCTTGGAGAGTCTTTTTACATGTTTCTTAAATGAAAATAAAGAAAAACAAATGTTGATGATGAAGATTAGGCTTTATGGTTTGTTCTTGCAGTTGGCATGAAGCATGGCTCAAGTAGCAGCTGCCTGGCTCAGCCATTTATACTGGTTTGAGCTCAAAATCGGCCCTAACCTTTGGATTACATGCAGCGTACGCCTCCCTTTTCCTTGGGAAGACATATCTTCTTGGTAATTCTAATGTGTAGAGTGGAAGGGGGGAAGAGAGGTAGAGAGGTATAATGAAGCTTGGGCAGGGAGCTGGTTTCCTTGGGCAAAAGGGTGTTACCACTCGGTTAAATGCTTTTCTGGGATTTCTGTTTTTTTTTTCTGGAATGATATACAAGCTGTTAGATTTTTTTGATGGGTTAAATGCTTTTCTGGGGTTTTCCATACATTTTTAAAATTTTTTTGGAATGATATACAAGCTGTTAGGAATTTTTTGATGGGTTAAATGCTTTTCTTGGTTTTTCTTATATTTTTCTGAAATTTTTCTGGAATGATGTACCAGCCGGTAGGATTTTTTTGATTGGTTAAATGCTTTTCTGGGTTTTTTTTAAAAAATTTCTAGAATGATATACTACTAGTTAGGATGTTTTTTTGATGTGTTAAATACTTTTCTGGGGTTTTTTATTTTTTTATTAAATTTTCAAGAATGATATACGAGCTGTTTCATTTTTTTTTAGTTTTCTAGAGTTTTTTCTAGTTTTTCCCCAAAAATTATAGAGTAAATGATATATAATAATATAATTAAAAGATTAAATAGATATATACTTAGTTATTTTCTTAGTTCTTAGTAAGACATAATACACCTAATTGTAAAGAATAATCTTATGGTTAAGGAACGATCATGTCCGTAAAACTTAAAATAGATAATAAAGGGTCAATTTGTAATTATTTAAACTAAATTAAGCATATTTGTTTTTAGTAATACGTAATACGCCTAATTTTTAAGAATAATCTGACAGCATAGGAACAATCATGTCCGTCAAACTTAAAATAGATAATAACAGGGTCAATTTGTAAATATTTAAACTAAACTAAGCATATTTGTTCTTAGTAATACGTAATACGCCTAATTACAAAGAATAATCTTTACTGTATAAGAACGATCATGTTTGTAAAATTTAAAATAGATAATAACATAGTCAATATTTAATCATTTAAACTAAACTAAGCATATTTGTTCTTAGTAATACATAATACGCCTAATTGTAAAGAATAATCTTACGGTATAGGAATGATCATGTCCGTAAAACTTAAAATAGATAATACATGGTCAATTTGTAATTATTCAAACTAAACTAAGCATATTTGTTCTTAAAAATACGTAGTACGCCTAATTGTAAAGAATAATCTTACGGTATAAGAACGATCATGTCTGTAAAATTTAAAATAGATTCTAACAGGGTCTATTTGTAATTATTTAAACTAAACTAAGCATATTTGTCCTTAGTAATATGTAATACACCTAATTGTAAAGAATAATCTTACCGTATAGGAACGATCATATCCGTAAAACTTAAAATAGATAATAACATGGTCAATTATAATTATTCAAACTAAACTAAGCATATTGGTTCTCAGTAATACATAATATGCCTAATTATAAAGAATAATCTTACAGTATAGGAACAATCGTGTTTGTAAAACTTACAATGGCTAATAACAGGGTAAATTTGTAATTATTTAAACGAAACTAAGTATATTTGTTCTTAGTAATATGTAATACGTCTAATTGTAAAGAATAATTACGCTATAGGAACGATCATGTCCGTAAAGCTTAAAATAGATAATAACATGATGAATTTGTAATTATTTAAACTAAAGTAAGGGTACTTGTCCTTAGTAAGACATAATACGCGTAATTGTAGAGAACAATCTTACAATTAGGCGTATTAAGAGTTAATTTATTATAAATTTGAGATGATAAACTTTTTTGCAAACATAAAATAAAAATAAAAGGGCCGAAGTGTAATTATTATAAAGTATATATAGTAAATGAAAATATTATTTAGTTTGAAAAGATAAACTGTAATTAAAAAAACCTAAACCCAAACTACAGTTACAGTACGACTTAAATCTACCGCCCTAACCCCAATCAGTCTTTCCCCATACAGAATTTTCCCCAATCCAGTGTAAGTGACCAGGATTGTGCTTCTTACAGTTGACTTGTCGGCGACAGCAATTCCAAATTGCCCAAACAGGAGCTGCCATTACTGCAACCAATCGGATGAATTTCCTTCCTCTTCTAAATATTGAGAGGAACAAGCTAATCTTGTGCAGATTTTGGGAGCATCAATGGCGTGGTAAAGGTACTCATTACCACCACTCTACACCTCTCTACCCTAGCTGATGAAGTTTCGGTCAAGAAATTGAATATCTCTTCTTGTCTTCTCTCTTATACCCTCTTCACCTCTTCAAAATTTATCCATTATTCTTCTCATCCTACAATGGCTTATCCCAGCTCCTCACATTCGACCGTATCCGTCACAGTCTCTAAACCCTATAATAGACCAGCATCAATCTCTCTATATGGTTCAATGAAGTGCAGATGCGGATTGCAAGCTCCTATACTAACTTCAAGTACATTGAAGAGCACAGGCAGAAAATTTTTTGTGTGTGCCAACTTCAAGGTAAATTTTGTGGATAAAATTATTTTTGAAATGATGTGCTAGAAATGATTATTTATGAAATGATTTTGTGCAAAATGATTTAAGTTTTGGTAAATTTTATTGTAGATTTATTTTCTACAATGTCTGCTGAAATTGTGTTTCGGGAGATTATTTTGTGTTGTATTATCTTTATTCTAATATGAAATGGTGTTTAGACTGCTGAATCTTTGCATTTTGACGGCTGAATTGGAATTAATTTTTCATAATCTTGGTTTTGAAATTTACATAATTTTGGTGTTTAGACTGTTGAATCATGTGCTTTCTTATCTTTAAAATGCATAAGTTGACTGATGAAATGGTGTTTAATTTGCATTTTGGTCTCTTCACTCCATTTTAAAAATCAATTCTCTCCCTATATATATAGGGTAAATAAATGCAATTCGAGAAACTATAAGGATAGTGTAAAAAAATTTAAAAATTTTCATTTTTACCTTGAAATTTTCTATCTCTAAAGAAAATGCTCTTAACTCTTTCTAGAACACTTCACTTCAATCGCAGATCTTGGAAGATCCGATCGTTACAATTTCAAAAAAGGTTAGTACTGATATATATATTCATTTATTTACAATTTTATCGATTTAGATTATGAAAATATGCATTGTATTGAAAAAAAAAATTGCAATTTTAGTTAGTTCATTTTTCTCCTGAAATTTAGTACTTTCACCCGGACTAATGAAAATTCCAAGGATTTTCGCCCTGCTCAAGCGAAAATCAGATTTTCGCTAGTAGCAAAGTGGTCGAAACTTGGATGTTCGCCAGTCGGGGCGAAACTTCATGGTTTTTTGGCGATCCGGCGAAAATATCATTAGATGAATTATTTTTTTTAATATTTGTTTATATATTTTACTTTTGTGTTCATAATTATTTAATGAGTGTTTCTTGAATTTAATTTCATGTTTATTTGAATTATTATTTAATTTTGGTGTATGTAGAATGAATATAACTAGTTGTTTAAAATATTTTATGTTATAATTTTTATTATTAATACGATTATGAATTATGTTTTTGTGAATAATTTGAACCTTAATCTTCATGCTTCATTTTGTTATGGTTTAAGGTTTAGGGTTTTAATAAGATTTAATAATAAGTTAATAACTATTAATTAAATTTTTAATAGTGAGAAGAAGTAAAATAACGGAAATGAAATAAGAAATCCTGTTAAGAATAAATAATAAACTAATAATAAATGTTATTTCAAATGTTATTCAATTTAGTCTATGTAGAATATATATAAATAGTTTAAAATTGTTTGCTTATGATTATGTATTTAATATAAAAATATGTTATGTAATTGCTCAACAATTTGAATGTTAATTTGAATTCATCGTTATTCTTGCCCTGTTGTTTTAGAGTTCAAATAATATATAAATTAATAACTATTACTAAGTAATGTTAGTGATGAATAATAATAGTAGAAAAAAATTAAATAGGAAAAAAAAATAATAGATCCCAATAAAAATAAATAATTAAATAGTAAATGTTCAAACTGTTATAGTTTTGTCTAGAGGTTTGAGGGAGTGATATAGTACCTCCGACCTCCCGTCTACTCCTATCCTTTTGCTGCTGGTTTTCATTATGATACAGATGCACTCGAGTATTCTACCCAACCACCACCTGTACCGGTTAGATCTCGACCTCCTCTCCCATCGCACCTGCCTCACACTCCAGTACCATATGATATATATAGATCTTCACATCCACCATCACACCCCCCACCTGCAGTGTATAATCCCTTCTTACATGCTCCTACTGTTCGTCTTCATGTACCATTATCACTACTTGTTCGTTTTATACGCGGTATCTATTATCAGTACATATGACCACGTTCTGATAATTGCAATTGATATTGGGTGTGCAACGACGATATCACTAAGTATGTTGCTGTCCTCACCGTTTCTATAAAAGACTGTGTAACCACGTTGTGCACTTAAGCAGAGAACTTCCTCTACCGTATTTCGCCCCTGCATCCTGTTCTTCTTAATCTTGGCAACGACATTGTATATTTTTTGTGCACTACATACATCATAAAGTTCATTTTATTAACGGAAGAAAAATAAATCTAAAATATTTTAATAAACTATGAAAAATAATTCTAACATACCTAACTGCACAACCAACATTTTGCTTTCGAAAAAAATCTTAGAATATTACGTGGCGGCACATGACTCTTCTTGAGCCGCTATGTCTGTTTCAACTACTCCTTCGTAAATCTTGCAGCTTGAGCATAATGTGATTGTAAACAACTATTTTATGGTTGTGCCTCCCGTCATGTATGAACAATTGCCAATTCTCACTTGCTACCGCTTGCTCGCCTTTTAATTTAAATGGACATCTACATTGTCCCGTAAGGCCCCCCGCTTTTTTTATTGAATCTTCTTCTTCTTTATCATCAACTCTTGGTTTTGTGTTTTTTCTAAGTGGACTTCTACACTCGCATGCTAATGGAACATACGGTCAACGATCAGATGTTCTTGATTTCAGGTACTGATTGATGATCAAGTATTTGTTGGTTTTCATCGCAGTTTCTTTTGCCCAGTCGACCAACTCCACCTTCGAATTGAAAATTCGGTTTCTTGTCAATAATTTCCATAATCAATATATTCTTTCGGTTCTAAAAATTTTTCAAACGTATTTGGATCTTCATCACCGTGTTAATATAAAAGAAAAATATTAGCATTAAAAAAAACCCTAAATAAAACCCTAACCCCATTAAAAAAAACTTAAACCTTAAAACCCTAAATCTTAAACCCTAAAACAAAAAACCGTTAATCCTAAACCCGAAAACCCTAAAACTCTAAAAGAAAAACCCCTAAACCCTTAACATTTAATAAAAAAGAAAACCCTAATCCCTAAAACTTAACATTTTAAAAAAAAAAAAAACCCTAAACCCTTAACAAGAATTGAAAAACAAATAAACCCTAACCCTAAACCTTAAACTCTAACACCCTAATAAACTCTAAACCAAAAAAAAAAAAAAAAAAAAAAAAAAAAAAAAAAATTTTGCAGCACTTTTGCCCAGATGGGCGGGAAAAACATACAACTTTCGCCAATATGGACGAAAATTTTAAAAAATTTTCGCTAAGATGGGCGAAAGTTGTATAATTTTTTCGCCCATCGAAAGAAAATGCTTCAGAAACGGAAAAAAAATTTGCAAGATTTTCTTACCTCAAAAACATTATTTTTTTTGCAAATAATTTTAAAAAAGATTCATATGTTCTTCCAAATTAGGTTGAATGTTAAAAGTTTGTGTTTTTTTAGATAGAGGTTAGAGAGAAAGTTGTAGAGAAAAAGTGAAAGGTTTGAAATAATTTTTTGCGTAATCTTTATAGATTCCCGAGTTGCATTTATGAATGTCATATATATATATATATATATATATATGAAATTGAGTGAAGATAACCCAACCCAAAACTCAATTCTTACACCGAAATACAATTTCCCCAAACCCGATTCTAAACTCCCGTATACATTCTTGATGCCTTCTATATTTGAATGGGGAAAAACAGTAGCTTTGAGAAGGAAGAAAGACCAATATAGCTGCAGTTCCGGTGGAGCACCGGAGGAAGAAGAAAAAAGCTACCATCACTGAATATTCTAGCTCGTCAGGGAATTCTAGAAGCTCAAAATCCTCTGGATTGTGCCATTGCGGAAGCCAGTAACCTTACGCACCTCTTGGGACCGATAACAACCCGGGACGGAGGTTCATGTGTTTTGAAATTATAAGGTGAGAATGGCTTGAAACTCATGGGTTTCTTGTATATTTGTATGATTATAAGCACAAAATGTGTATCTTTTTGCAGCTAAAAGTTGATTTTCTTATGAAATTCTTAGGTTGGGGGGTGTGAAATTTTTGAGTGGGTTGATGCCCCAACTTGCAGCCAAACGAAGCATTTTATACCTTGTTTGCTGAAAAAACAAGATTAGATTGCAGAGAAAAGAGAACAAAAAGTGGAAATTAGAAGAGTTTCAAATCATTTGCAGCCGGCTCATGTTTACATTGAATTCTCTCTTTAATTGTTCTTATTAGGGGGAAGATCTATGTTTAGAAATAGGCAGAATCAGATGGTGTTAGAATTTTTGTTTTAGATGGCGTTTACGAAGTTGTTAAATTTTGTTCACTCAAATATTTTATTTTAGATGCTGATCAAGGAGTTTGGTATAGTCAGTATTAATAGATTCCAATGCTTTTGGGAACGTCAAATCTTTTACCTTGAAATCTTTATATGTCTAAGTCTAGCTTATTTAAAATCATATCATATCAGATTGATTATGTGGAACGAAGGTAATAAGCAGATTGTGAATAGACAACTGATTTCTATGACAAAGTCTATGCTAAGTTGGCATCTTCTTCCCTTAACTCCCTTAAATCCCGGAGAGGTTTTCCACTTACTGATAATGCGGATCAAGGGAATGATTCATATACTTTTGTGGTAAATATAACTTTTAAGTTCAATGAGCACATAAGGGGTTCTTTTTATTTAGTACTCTCGATCAGCTCTCTCAAAAATTTGCAAAATGGGCGAGGTTCTGTGCTTGTGAAGGGAAATTTGGTAACGAGAGGGCTAGGGAGCACCCTGTTGATATACAACTATCATGATGATTTATTATGCTATCTCAGGCTTTTAAGCTGCTCAAATTGCACCATTCTTGATGATATGAGCAGTTTTTGCAAGAAAATACCGAGGTTGCATTTGGGTTCTGTGCTTGGTGTTGGTGGACAAGATAAAGTTCAACTTCATGCAATTTCATTCCAAGCAGCAGCAAATAAACAAGTATTACAAACAAGTATACAACCTGCATCTAGAATGACCACAAAAGTCCAAAGAATCAATTTTGTCACCACATAAAAGATTTTGCTTTTGTAAATAATACAGATACCTTCTTACTAATGTGGCCAATCCGACGATGCCACAACATAGTCTTTGTAGGGACAGTTTTGGAAATTAACGTAGTTGTTTCGCCAACTGTTTTTCCAATAAGAATGTGTAAACTCTCTCTTTTAAAACCTTTAAGTATGTCTAGATTTTCTTTGAAAATCTTAAAATACCATTTTTAGATTTATAAGAAAGACCAAGTGAATCCAAATAACCAAGGGGGATTAGATTCTGATGAAGGTCGGGCACATATCTCACCTCTGTGAGTTTTCTAATCACGCTATCATGCATTTTAATGAAAATATTCCCAATGCCCTTACTCATTACTGGACGTGATCAGTTTCCCATATAAACCTTTTCATGATCTAGGGATTTGAAATTTGAAAACTAGTGTTTGTTGGGTATCATGTGAAATGTACATCCGAATCCAATGATCAACAACTTTAGAACAAGAAAGGGAAGGGAACACAAAAAATCTCAGAATACATAGAGTTACCATCCGAATAAAAATCGTGGGTTTTGTCAATTTTATCATTTCCTCTATCATGTTTACGTTGTTTTCCATCGTTGATCCTTTTAAAACATTTATTTTTCATATGACCCTCCTTGCTATAGTAAAAACATTTCATTTTGTTCTTGTCTCGAGATTTGGACCTCCATTTACTTTTAGAACTATGACTAAGAGGCTCCCTCCAGTCAACTCTCCCTCACAAGTAAAGGTTCTCTCCGTTTAATTTGTTTTCTTTCCTTAAATCCAAATCTTTTGATTTCAAAGCATTTTTAACATCAGAAAGGGATAAACTATCTCTACCATATTTAATGGCAGATTTTACATCGTTGTAAGAATCAGACAAGGCATTTAATAAAATAACGACAATATTTTCATCGGAGATTTTCTCTCCAACGTTTTGAAGTTCAAAACGATTTTATTTAAGTCATCCATATTTTCTGAAAGCGTTTTTGTCCCGCTCATTTTAAAAACGAAAAACTGTTCTTTTAAATAAATTTTATTTGACAAGGATTTTCCTAAATATAATTTTTCAAATTTAGTCCAGATTTCAAAATCGTTGTCCTTTTCGTCGATTTCTTGTAAAACATTGTCGGTTAAATGCAAGGTGAGGCAACTGTGTGCATCACCAAGTTTTTCAGTAAGAATTTCGCCCGTCCAAGATTCCGAATACTCTTCGGGCTACAAATTGCGGGTGCAATTTTATTTTGGACCAAAACTGTTTTTATTTTTCTCCGCCACATTACGAAGTCAGATTTGCCATCAAAGTTGTCGATTTCAGTTTTTGAAATCGACATGTTTTAATGGCAAATAAGAGTAATTTGATAGCTAGAAAAATAAAAGATTTGAAAAAAGTTTGTCCCAGTAATAAAATAACCCAGTTTTTGCTTTGAAAAACAGTGCAGAAAGAAAAACGTGAAATGGACGAATCTCACAACAGGATAGCGCAGTAGCAATAATTAACCGACACAGAGAAATAGACAGTTACGGTTTGAGCGATAGTCAAACAATAAAAACAGAAAAAGACAACAATAAGGAATGTTGTAAACTGTGTAAAGAACAAAAAAATTGAAAAACCGCCAAGACACAGCTATTTGAAGTCTCTTGGACTCAAGCCAGACTTGGGTTTTGTATTTTTGTTAAAACAAAAACAGAACAAAATACCAACAGGTTCGCAACAGAAATACTGAAATCCAAATAAACGAAAATAGCGAAATAGCACAAACAAGAACACTAATAACACGAGATCGGAAAAACCCATAAATGCAGTTTTACTTGTGATTTGATTAAAAAAAAACAAACACAGAAGTAGCAACAAATTCAACCCAAACGTAGCAAGCAGAAACAGAAAGACAAAGCCGAAAAAAAAAAAAAAACCAGAAAACAGGAAAGGAAAACAAGAAGGTCAAGCTATACTTCCTTGACTAGATCTGTGGAACTCAGCAGTTCCCGCAGATCTGGAATACCGAGAGGTTCGGTAGGTTGCCGGCGCCGATGATTGTACCGAAAAGTTGTAGTCTTTTCCGAGCTCTGATACCACTTGTTGGACCTAATTACTATTACAACTTTCTAATTACTATTACAATAATCAAAACAGAGCGGTAACCGAAAAAATAATTAACCTTTACTATTACACAAAATAATAGTTTTCTTCCTCCTTGACCGTCGATTCCAAGCCGAATGAAAACAACAAATCGAAAGCTACAAAAACTGTAGTATAACAAGTAAAGGATATCACGAAAAAATCGAAAGACTTACTCGCCACCGCGGAGTCCGATCCGGCGGCGGATGCAGCGATGACCGAGGCCGGTGATGGAGCCGAACAATAGCGAACGTCTGTGAGCCGCGTCGAGGTGCCAGTGGCCGAGAACGACAAGCAACGGTCAACAATGGTCCCTCGATACAGGGGGCCTCAAGAAAATCACGGAAGACTCACCTCCTCACTTTCACCTTTCGGCCCTCTCTCTCTTACCCCCAGTGTAAGCAGCGGTGAACTTAGAAAGCTGCGACGAGGCGCCGGTCACGAACAATGGTGATGGCGGCCCAGAATACCAGAAACGAAAGAGAGAAAGGGAGAGCAACAGTAGCGGTGTATCGCGGCAGAGAAGACAGAAAGTCAGGTGAAGATGAAAAAGGAAGAAACAAAGGCTACGTAGTGAGTATGTCCATCGAAGAGGCGAGAATGAGAAGCTTTATAGTGGTCTGAGTTACAACAGGTGGGCCGGGTAAGCCCGGCCCAGCCCTGCATCTCTTTGACCAGGTCTAACAGTCCAGTCTTCTTATGAGGCCCACCAGTTTAACATCATTGGGATAAAAATATGGACAGTAAAATGAAAATAATGTAGAGTAATTATAAGCCCAAAAGGCCTACAAAAAGAACATAAAGATCACTCAAGATAGGTAGCTCTAGGATTGAACAGACATCTACCCAAACATCTAAATAATACTGCTAAATATATGACAAATTCTTCTTGATCCATTGTTCTATGCCAAACGGACATGTTGCGTTTTTGTGCCCGAGTTGTTGACACACCTTGCATGTTCTGCTCTTCTTTTGAGGGTTCTGAAGTTGCATTGTTGATGAATTTGCTATCTCTTGATTGGCTCGAGTTGATATCTCCTCATTTGCTTGGCCAGCCTTGTCTTCATTTACTTGGCTTGGTATCATCTCAGTTACTTGGCTAGGCATATCTTCATTTGCTTGGTTAAGCACATTATTTCCAAGCCGTCAAAATGAAGAAAATGTTAGCAAATTATGTTTTGGTACAGAGTATTAAGATTCATCAACATTCTAAAAATGACTTACATTAATTACTTGACTAAATGGTTGTGTTTCTAAACCTTCATTTTCAGCGATTGGCAAGATTTGCATACCTTCATTAGCAACCTGCACTAATCAAGTTTTGTTTCATTAATTATGGGCTTCATAACCTTTTCCAACATGTGTTTTGGTGAGGTTGGAAATACCTGACTCTTAAGGTGCATATCTTGGTTTTTAGAAGCTGGCCCTTCATTTTCAGAATTTGGTCTTTGTTTGCACTTCCTTACATTATGGCCTTTTCCCTTGACACCTACTGCACTTACCATTACCTCCACCAGCCCTTGACGTCTTCTTAACGCCTGGTTTAGACTTGTCAATGTTCTCATTAGGATCCCTCATTCTAAGTTATTTTGGTCTACCCGGAAGTCTTAGTTTCATAGGAGGCAAAGAGTGTTATTTTTTTCCAGTTCTGGGCCACTAATTGGATTCACCACATGCTTATATGCTTAGCCAATGTCGAAGCATGGTAAACTCCACTAATATATGATTCAACCTCTTCACCCAGACGAGTAATTACACAAACCGAATGGACATATGGTATTTTAGATAATTCCACAATTTCTACAAGAGCATGTCTTAGCCTCCAAATCAATAGCATATTTATCTCCTACATACCCTCAATCTCACATCTTTTGCTCCCAGCCCCTCCTAGGAATATATGCAGCTTACTGCTTTTTCAAGTTGTCAACATATTTTTGAGTCTTAGGACATAAGATTCCTTCATACTTCCTAATCCAATCCCTTTTCATTTCCCCTCTTTTCATCAAATATGTCCTAATGCTTTCTATCATGCCTATTATGGGCTTAAATCTAGCTTGTAGGGACGGTGACATTAAACTCTCACTGTCCTAAAAAATGCTCTACTCCATTGCATAGGGTTACAATTTTTTAGCAGACATTCATGTGCAGCATCATCCGTTCCTTTAAGTGAAGCCATGTTGTCTGTAAGCTTGTTTTGATGAGTAGATTGGCACACTTCCACAGCTGATCTCTCAAAGCTATACCCGGATGTACCTTCTTGAAGTTGCCATGTAGATGCCTAACAAAGAATGCATTTTGAACTCTAGGCATCAAATCTTCAATTGCAAGTACTAAACACCGTGAAATACCAACAAAAAAAAGGTTATTGAAATGTAGGAAAACAAAAATGCAGTTTATTTTGTCGATCTGTTATGAGTGTCCATTTCTCCTCCTCATACATCTTCAAGTCATTAATGAACAAGTCAACAAACCATGTCCCAAAGGTTGCTCTATTTTCTATTTCAACCACGAGCAATTCGTTTGTAGGGTAAAGGGAGTTGTTAGGGTCTACACCAACAGCAGAAAGCAAAATCCCTGGATGAGGTCCCCTCAAGTGAAACCCATCAAACCCTATTACTTTCCTACAAGCACTCAAAAACCTTCTCTCAAAGCTCCTAAACACATATAGAATCTACGGAATCTTTCATTTCCTTTGCCCTCCACCTCAGTGCTCAATTTAACTGTGTTTCTGTCATCAGCTTTCCTAAGCTCTTGCACATAATCCCACAACTTTGAGTATTAGTCTTTGTACTTCCGTTCAATCATCTCCATTGCTTTCGCTTTTGTCCTATAAACTGTATGAGTTGTGACATGATTCCCCGAACTCCTCTGCTAGGTTAATTGCGGTTGAGTAGGTACCATAGTGCCTCTTGGCACTAAAACATACAAATGCACAATACATATTTGGAAACTTAATACATATGAAACAGTGGAACCTTATATATACATAAGTAGATCTATAGCTTAAGATACAAAAGCTCCAAAGACAAGGTTACCCAAAAGATGTTACAAATAAACTGTCCTTAAGTTGTACTAAGTCACTTCAAAAACTTTTCTTCTCAAGTCAAAATTACACCTAGTGCAGAGATCCCACAAAATCTGCCAGTCAAGCTTTGAAAAGCTCACGGTTCCACCTCCTGGTCCAAATCATCTTAGAAAACATGTGAAGCAAAAGGCATGAGTTAGAAAGTTCAGTTTTCCACATGAGTGTGTGCCAATATTTTTTTTAAAAGAGATGATGCAACATGCAAGGGTTCATGCAAAGTGAGTTATTCATTTTCCTGATATTTCCGAAAGAACACATGCATACACACAGATGAAGGTTCAAATAGCAACTGAGAAGTCTGAGTGAATCAAGACACATCAGTACAGCTTCCAAAACTTGTTTCAAATCATGCCAGAAGTCGGGCTCAATGGACATACATCCGGAACAAATCAGTGGTCATTAGAACCAAGTTCCTGCCTCCCGTAGTTAATACCAACCCAAATACCACATGTACAAACGTTCGATGTCACCAATAGTGCGCTCACCAAACCGAACCAGGCTAAGCCTAAATTGGGCACCTACCAGTTCGTACCTGGTGACCATATTATTTTAGAGACCTTCCTGACTCTTAACCAGTTGATCCATCATACTTTTTGGTATCAAACAAACACACAGATTGGTTAGGGCTGAACCCTCAACGATGCTATGCCCCTCGTTTAGTGGATCCACATCAAGTGTTTAGACCATCCATGCTATCGGAAGAGGCCCTAGTATGGGGGACTAGCCACGCATAGTACAATACTTTGACGTGTCGGACAACAAAATCATGTTCATATCAAATTTAGTTGGAACGTAGTTTTCATGCATATTTCAAATCCAAAGGCTCATATCTGGCCATCTAAACAAGTTCATTATATATCCGTATTCCAAAATCAAAAGACCGCTCAAATGGTCATCCAGATATTTCTAAGTCATATCTAAATCAGGATAACAAAATCACACGTCCCCTAGTCTAGATCATGCTTATGCAAATTTTACAAATAGGATATATATATACATGCATATGCATCTGTTCAAATACTATAATTTTCATGTAACAGATCATTTTCAAATCATATATGTTTTCCAAGAACCTGCAAGAGATAGTAAAATCTTTCTAACACAAAATACCTACACAGAGCACTGTTCCTATGCATCTCTAATGCACGAGTAGGAAACATTTTGGAGGACATCTCCAATTTAAAAGAACTTACGAAAACGTTAATTTATTTCCAAACATAGTAATGTCAAATATTTAGAAGATTTGTATAAAGTAATTATTTAGCAAAACATCGTTAATATTATTAAAATAATTAGATTGAATCGGTGGACTCACCCATGTGCTAAAAATTGCAAAAATTGCAAACAAGTATAAGCTCCTTTGATTAATTTCGATCTTCATAAAAATTGCAAAGATTCTACATGAAAGTTAAGCGAGTTCTAAGCTTTTGAGCTAACCCAAGGGAATTCTAGGGAATTCGAGTGAGTACGACGAACAGAGAGAACAAAAGAAAACACCAGTATAGGGGAGGAGGAGATGCGCCTAAGTGAGAGTTAAAATATATATATATGGTTCAAAGATGTTGGAGATATCACATCAGTATGTGATTCTCTTAGATTATCTTGGATTCTATAAGAGATTATTTGGTTAGAATCCTATATTAATTATAACTTGGATACTTTGTATTATGCTATTATTATAGCAATATTCCTTATTAGTGGTTGGTTAGAATCCTATATTGATTATGATTAGGATACTTTGTAGTGTATAAATAATAGATCATAATGAATAAGAAGATAATTAAGTGAAGCATTCAATATTATTCTTCTCTGCGCCCTAAATTTCTTAACATGGTATCAGATCCAGAGCCAGGTTTGAAAAAGAAGAAGAAAAAGAAAAAAAAATCTTTCACATCTATGACTTTATTCTCTTTTCATTCAGCTTGAACGATTCTCTTCGTTCAGTTTGGACAAGTTTTTTTTAGGTTTCTAATATTTCTTCTAATTTGCTTCAATAAAAATTTAGGAGATTATATTTTTTTTTATAAATCATATTCAAGTTAGGTAGCTTCATCGACAAATATTTGAAGCACCTAAATTTAGAAATTGAAATTGGACATTGATGGTGGCTTTATCAAAAAAACTCTAAGCGACATCAAAGGAATTTTCGATGATGGATTACGGAAGCCACTGCGATTGATGGAAGAAAACCACAACGACTGCGACTAATGGAAGAATATCACAACGACTGCGACTGATGGAAGAACCACAGCGACAGCGATTGATGACAAAAACCATAGCGACAGCGAGTGATGGTAAACACCACAGCGACAGATGGTGGAAGACTACCAGATGTGCAATTTGCACGTTACAAAAAAAATTGAAAATGTGGCAAGTTGGACATGCAATTTTTGTACGTTCCAACTTGAGGGAGGGTGTTGGAGATATCACATCAGTATGTGATTCTCTTAGATTATCTTGGATTCTATAAGAGATTATTTGGTTAGAATCCTATATTGATTATAACTTGGATACTTTGTATTATGCTATTATTATAACAATATTCCTTATTAGTGGTTGGTTAGAATCCTATATTGATTAGAATTAGGATACTTTGTAGTTTATAAATAGTAGATAATAATGAATAAGAAGATAATTAAGTGAAGCATTCAATATTATTCTTCTCTGCGTCATAAATTCCTTAACAAAAGATTAAAGAGAATCATGAGGCGGGGAAGAAAAGAAAAAAAAAAAAAAACATATAGAATAGAACAAATATTATTCAAAGCCTTATTTGGGAAGGAATTAGCATATGGTGAGCATGCATTCACGTATGCATGTGTGCATAGGAAGAAGATGGGAAAGTGGCAGAAGGGCCATGTGATTTGTGGAAAAAATGGCAAGAAGAAAATAAAGGAACAAACATCAACAATTTTTCTCATACATCAAAATCTTCTATATACTATATAATATACTTATATATATATATTTGTTGTTTCCCAATTTTATTTTGGTAGAATTAAAATGTGTAACATCATTACATACTTTCTGCAAATATTTTCAAAGTTTAGTACCATTTATAAAATTGTTCACTTATCAAACTTATTTCAAAATATATTCGAATAATTACACACTTAAAATTTATATTTCTTATTTAAAGTAAATTTGAACTCTCCATAAATATTTATATTTTGTTAAATTAGATCCTAAACAATATTAATATCATGTTCTCAACTCTCGTATTGTTGAAATACTTTAAGATACTTACAAAGTAAGAAATTACATAAAATCTCTGTGCACTTTCTTTATAAATTCTCTAACTTCCACTCGTCTGTTAGACTTGAAATCCTCAAGGTACTTCTTGGCCAGGTACTTTGGTCTAACAAGTCTAGGGTGGAAAGATTTTGTACACTTATGCTTGTCATTAATTATTCTAATTTCCCAATCACTACTCTTTCCAATGTTTGCTACGTAGATATACCAGTTACACATGTTACCATGACATATAACCACTACTCTGATATTTTCCACTTTTACCCACCTCCCAAACTTTACTTCGCGCTCTTTAACTGCTTCTTAATTAAACTGCTTCTTAATTAAACTACTTTTTGCTGTTGAAAATCGTTCCCAACTTGAACTTGAGATTTTGCATGTCAATCTCACTTCTAAACTAACTACATTTGTTCTTCTATGTGCAGCTGTACGATCATCACCACTTTCTGAAGAGTTTCCACTTTGTAATTCTTCAGAATCATATTCACCTGAAAGCGGACCATGCTCTATTTCACCATTTCCAAACAACTGGAGTTGTTCTTGTTCAGAAAATTCCTTTCTTTCACTCTTTTTACTTATCAGATTTTCCTGCTGCCAATTGCTTGGGCCTGCCTCTTGTGTTTTATCAGATTTTTTACTTGTCCTTTTTCTGCAAACTAAACCATATCCTTACATCCTCATCACTGCCAAAATCTTCGGTATCAAAGAATTTAGATCTATTTAATGATCCCTCAGATTTAGGTTGGAACGACTTATGAGATCCATTATCTTCAACTGCTTCATAATGCAAAAAAGCTATCTCATCACCTTCACTACTGAAAGTTAGTCTCCTTGCTCCTTTCTCTTCTCTCAACTGCTTTACCTTTTTCCAATTATTTAGGATGGGGAAAACATCTACAAATTAGCAACTTCTATAGGATCGGCTTTGTTATCATTTCCACCACTAGTTTGAACACCTTTTTTCTTTATCCACTTGCTTTTCTTAGGCAGTCTACGTATAACACCATGTTCTTTCACAATAAACATGTTAGCCTCCCCCTTACGAGCACCCTGTTCACACATAACAGACACATCAATCTCAGACATAATAGACAACCCATGCTTATTCTTGCTGTCATAAAATCCTCAATATAAGAAATACACACTGTCACACCAAACAGTTCTAGTAATCTAAGAACTAATCAAATCTTGCATTGAAAACCTATTAACGCGGCAATTATCAACAAAATCTACCTCCCCACCTCTGTATTCTTTTTCTTTCCCATTTTGAACCCAACTTCCACCATGATGAACTTTAATAGTAAAGAAAACAGAACCAATGGCTGCCATTTTAGAAAAAATAAAAAAACTTAGTAGACATATAAGATGTAAAGACCATTAAACAATAATGAAAGCTCAGGATTTTAGCAATATAGTTTCATAGTGTGCTGCCAAATAGGATGTATTGTCCAAGAATCTAAGTTAAGGGCTGACACGAGTGCACTTGTAAATCTTTTACCATTTAAGAGTGATTTATATGAATTTGCAGGACATGCAAAATACGCATACAAGTTCAATTGTTCATGCAAAATATGCACCTGGGAAAAGGGGCGACTATTATCATATTAAGAGCCATTAAGGACCACAAATTCTTAAGTGACATCAACGATGAACTTCTTTATAATATACAATCGAAACAATCTTTTTTTTAACAGTAAAACTTGAATTATACAAGCATAATTCTTGGACATCAAATATAAATGAATGCAACAACTAAAAGTTGTTCAAGGTACTTTGATTAAATAAACAAATGTATGCGTGTGACAGAGACATTACTTGTCAAACAATAGCAGAATAAGATCTGTTTCACAAAACAATCTTTCGGATAGCAGATCTAACCAATATATAGTAGAATTTTAATTGCACAAAAAACCTAGAACTATTGAATGCCATTTTAGCACCAGAAAAAAAATCAGCAACATGAGGAAAGAAGAAAGGTTGAATTTTGAAGCATTAAAAAACACTATTACAGTCACAAAAAGGTTGAATATTAAAGACCACTAAACATTAATATAAAACTCTCACAATGACGTCTCTGGGACCACCATACCCTCACTTGAAAATAAAAACTCCTGACCCATGATGTACTCGAGCAATATATACACACAATAGCATCTCCAATTCAAATATTCACTATTCCCTACCTTGAAAATACACAATCTATTTGATTAAAAAAACAAAATCTGCATTTTATGTCGGGGGAAAAAGGCCCTACAACTTTACCATCCAAAATCAAGTTTGTAACTCACAGAGCTAAAATTTAAATGTACCACACCAATATCATTATAAGTTAGTTAGCCAAACACGAGTGATATGCGCTACATTGTCTACATTTTCATATATTATTTTCATTATTTTACGATATTTTTTAACATATACAATTGCAAATTTTAGATTAATACTCTTTATTTTTTGTCTTAGGCGCTTCCCTATAATGAAAACGACGAAAAGGAACAAAAACGATCGAAAACGGAGTGAAAATGACGAAAACGAAGCCGATGACATAAATAAAGAAGACACATCACCTGAGGTAGGCCAACTTATCGTCAGCGGTAGGTCTTGTAGCCAAAAACAAAGAAGAAAAAGAAGCCTACTGGTGCTTGTAGGCTATTCTGCCGTCGACTGTAGGTTCTGGTCACAACAAAAGTAAAAAGAGACAGAACTCTACTGCGGACGGTAGGGCTTAATCTGCCGTACGCGGTAGGTCCTGAGTGTAACAGATTTAATGGTTTTTAATACTTTTAAATGAATTTTTCATTCATTATTAGGGAGTTCTGCCTTTAGGCGTTAGAGAGGTGATTAGGGGTGAACCTAGGTTAGAAAATTCTCCCAAATTCAGCCTCAATTAAGTAGAAAATCAGTACAAAAAGCGTACTTGAGAGTTTAGAGATCAAGAATTGAAGATCGAAAGGCGTAATTTTGTGTTTCAATTGGGCGAATGGAGAGATGAGCTCGGGCGACATTCGGGATCGCGACTTCGGCTTCAACCTTCTTCTAAACTTTTTTTACTTTCTTTTTTTATTGAATTTCAATAATTAATTTCAATTTTAATACAATGTTTAGTGGCTAAGTTTTTTATATTTGGATGAGGGTTGAACTCTAATTCTTGGTCATTATGATCTTGGATTCAATTACAGAAATTGGTGTTTGTTTTTATTTGAGTTGTCTTCCAATTGTGTTTTGTTGCAATTTAACTGTCGCGAATTTAAATTTATTGCAAGAACGTTCGGAATTGAAAAAGAAAGAACACTCTAGAGCAACCAATTGAGGGTTAATTGGGAAATAGATTAGAGATATGAAATTGCACTTTCCCTTAATCACTTGTTAATTACTGCCACTCATAATTGCTTACAGAGAGAAGAGATTCTCATCTAAGGGTTAGTGAGTAAGATAGTTTTTGCCTAGAGATAGAAATTGCCCGACTAGTTGTGACGACCTAACTCGGTAATTCAACATTATTTTCTATTAGTTTTTCCAATTGAACTAATGACAAGGATTAGGATTCCAACATCCAAACTCTTGCTTTAATAATTTAAACCACTTGAATTTCTTGTTTCTCCTGTTTTAGTTGATAATCGGTATTTTTAGTATTTTAGTTTATTTTTCTTCAAAACAATCCATTTTAGGCTAAGCATTAGAAGACTTTAGCTTTTATCGTTCATTGAGATTCAACAACTTAGGTGTAGCTCGATTAGTACAGTGATATGTCCACTTGCAAATACTACAGTGATAGGTCCACTTACCTGTTACTCTAGTTTAGTATACACCCATTATTTAAAACCTGAATCAACGAGTAGCCGGTGGCTATCAACTAATCTATTAAAGAGAGAATCAGCTAAGCATAATAAATTAGATTACTAAGTCACTTTCCTCCCATAACACATCATGAATTCTATAATTTCCAACAAGGAAAAAAAATTTTAGACAATTCTGATTGAAAGTTACGAACTTTTCGCAAAAATAAATTTTGTGCATCCATAACTACATGAAACTTACTCGTAGTCTGGGCTCTTATTAGCCATCTTTCAATTTTGAAGCTTCATATTCAAAACACTCTTCTAATTCCCCTTCAGTTCAAACCTTTCGCAGAACTCAGTTATGGTTTAATTTTTGAGAGTGAAGTCGTCGTTTCAAAGAACTTAGCAAAATGGATTGTTTTTTATATTACAAGATTTAGAATCCGGTTTGGGGAAATTGTATTTGGGTGTAAGATTTGGGTTTTGGGTCAGTTATTCTTAACCCAATTTTATTTATGAATTGACTACTAAAATGGAATGAAGAGACGAAAACGCCCATATTTTTTTAAAATTTCTGGTGGGTGGGATGCCACTGTGGGTTTTTTTCTTTGTTTAATCCATTTTAAAAAAATAGACACTAAAGTGGCTCAGGTTTTTTTTAATACTGCAATGGCCATAACGCACAACAATTGTGCGTTATTACCTGAGATAACGCACAATGGTTGTACTTTATCACTAATAACCGTATTTATCTGCATTAACAATCGTGTCTAAAGACGTGGCATAATCGTGGCACTGATGTGGCGTTGAGCTGGCGATAACGCACAGTCACAATAACGCACAACCATTGTGCATTATTATTGCTGATAACGTACAATGACCGTGCGTTATTACGTTATAAATCCTACCGCCTCTTTTTTTTCTTTCTTCTTTCTTCCCGCCGCCTCCTTCTTTTTTCTTTCTTCTTGCTTCATTCTTCCTGCGGCTCCTTCTTTTTTATTTCTCTTTCTTCTTTGTTCTTTGTTCTTTCTTCCTGCTTCCCCAAAAATTTTCTTCATTCCCTACCGAAACACATCCAGTTCTTCTTTCTTTGTGTGCCGCCGCCTCTCTCGTTGTTCCGCCACCGCCACTGGTAAGTCCTTTTCCTCTTCTTTTTATTTTCTTCCTTCTTTATCTTCTCTTCTTCTTATACTTTTGTATTTTATTTCAAAATTTACAGTAAAAATTTAGTTCAATTTTTGAAATTCAAGTTTGAATTGGTGAGACTCTCCTTAGAGTACGAAGGTTGTTAGAGTTTTAGAGTGGAAGACGGTACACAAAGCGTATCGGTACAAAGGTGTATTTTTAATTTTCGGTAAGTTTTTATTTATTTAAATTAGTTGGTGTACTACGTATTAATTTTAATTATTGTTTATTTGGATTTGTTAATTGTTGTTTTTGAACTATTTTTATGAAATTTATTTGGATTATTTGTTAGTTTGAATTAATTTATTTTTGTGAAAGTGGGATTTGGATTTATGTTTAAATTTGTTGTTATTGATAAATTTGTGCAAATTTGATCATTTTATGTATATAATTTTATTTTGTATTGCAAAAGTGATTTTAGGATGATGAATTATTTTGATGAATTTATCTTGACAATTAGGTAATCTTTTTTACTTTACTTTATGATTATTTGAATTTTTTTATTTATTTAGATAATTATTTTGCACCTTTCTTGTAAGTTTTTTAGTAGAGAAGATGGAGACTTGGAATTTCGATTTTTTCACTTAACTTGTTTTTTTTTTTTGGTAATTACTAGAACCGAAACTTGAAAATTTAGGGTTTAATAATTTATTGTATGTCATTATCAATATGAAGACGTTTATTTAAAAATATATATACATATAGGGACTAACCCTGAAAACCCAAAATCATAATATTAAAATCATATAGCGTAAATTATAAAAACATTAAAATCCCTAAAAGCCCAAAATTGATATTTTAAATATTAAACCGTAAAACTCTAAACTTTATAACAGTAAATTCTAAAAACCCTAAAATTGATATTTTAAACATTAAATCGTCAAACTCTAAACATTGTAACAGTAAACCCTAAAAACTCTAAAATCTTAATGTTTTAGACATTAAACCGTAAAACTCTAAACTTTGTAACAGTAAACCCTAAAAACCTTAAAATTGATATTTTAAACATTAAACCATCAAACTCTAAACTTTGTAATGGTAAACCCTGAAAACCCTAAAATCTTCATATTTTAAACATTAAACCGTAAAACTCTAAACTTTCTAACAATAAACCCTAAAAACCCTAAAATTGATATTTTAAATATTAAACCGTACAACTCTAAACTTTGTAACAGTAAACGCTAAAAATCCTAAAATCTTATTTTTTTAAACATTAAACGGTAAAACTCTAAACTTTGTAACAGTAAGCCCTAAAAACCCTAAAATCTTAATATTTTAAACATTAAAGCGTAAAACTATAAAATTTGTAACAGTAAACCCTAATCACTTGTTAATTGCAAGTACGTGGGATGCAAATAATCATTTGTTCCCACTTGCTTTCGCAATTATTGATAAGGAATCCTTCGAAAGTTGGAATTGGTTCCTTAAAAACCTGCGAGAATACATTGTCAAAGATCATCACATATGCCTCATTTCTGATCGCCGCAAAGTTATTCTCTCTGCTATTCAAAGTCAACCTTTATGACAACCACCATTTGTAAATCACCGGTTTTGTTTACGCCACATTCGAGCAAATTTCAACAAGACTTTTAAGAACACAAACCTAAAAAGCTTGATGTGGCAGGCCGGAACAGAATATGAACAATGGAAATTTGACCGTGTAATGAAAGAGATTCAAGAAAGAAATGTGGATGCTTACATTTACTTGATGAAGTTGGACCCCAAGAAATGGACACTGTTGCATGATGGCAGGCCTAGACACGGTATCATGACAACCAACATTTCTGAAGCACTTGACAGTGTGTTGAAAAAATCTAGGGTCCTACCTTTAAAAGCCCTGGTTGAACTAATTTTCAACAAACTAGTTAAGTACTTTCACCAACACCGTGAAGAGACTGAAAATTGTGTCCATCTATTTCCAACCTGAATTTTTGACAAGTTCTTGCAGATTGAAATGAAATCAAGAGAACACAAAGTTACCACTTACAATCCGCGAGAAGGAATATACATGATCAAATTTCCGATCCAGGTTTCTGGTACGGGCAACAACGTCTATACATTGCAAATAAATAATAAATCATGTAGTTGCGGAAAATGGAAAACATATACATTGCCTTGTTCTCATGTTCTTGTAGTGTGTAGAGAAAATGAGTCAATAGCAGATACTTATGTGCCTGGAGATATATTCGCGACAAACGTACAAAAGAACTTGCCAAGAGAATTTTCATCCGGTCTTGAGTGAGAACTTTTGGAGGGATGTTCCTTTCAATTTAACATTTTATCCTCCAAACATGAAAAATGAACGAGGTAGGAAACAGGGCAAGCGATTTTAGAGGGAAAGGGATTATGGAAATTCGGATTCTCCCCCAAGATGTGGCAGATGTCACATGCCGCGGGACATAATAGAAAAAATTGTAATAGGCCCGGACCGAGCAATGTATAAGTTTGCCATTTTCTTGAAATTGTTGTAATAAAACAGGATTCTATTAATGAAAATTTTCTTTCAATTTCTTCTAATTACTACATCATTTCTCTAAATTTTTACAATATCTTTAATATTACTTCTTCAAATAACTTGAGATGAAATGGTTAAAAGTTAAATATATTTTCCAAGAAAACGATATAAATATTATCATAATAAATACGCTTAAAATAAGTTATATATTATATATAAAATTTTTTAAATAAATTATACATTTATAAGTTTTGATAAAAATGTAAAGAAATTTTCATTTTTTAAAAAAATTAAAAAAAATTAAAAACCGACGTGGCAGATAACGCACCACTAGTGTGCGTTATTGCTTGGTCATAAAGCACAACAATTGTGCGTTATCCACCACATTGGCAGATTAGGGAATGTAAGCGTACTTAGATGATAATGCACAGCCATTGTGCGTTATCAAAATTATAACGCACAACCGTTTAGTGCGTTATGGGCGTAATCGGGATAAAAAGAAAAGTCGTGCTATTTTAGTAGCCAAAGTTGATGGATGGTATATATAAAGAAAAAAATCAGCCACTGTGTTATGCCACATATCACATTAATTATAGAAATAGGCAATTTTTAAAAATTTTGAGGGTAGAAATAGTTCAAATTAAACGTTTAGGTTATATAGAGAAAATTCTTAAATGTTTTAGAGTATTTATAGCTAATTTATCTAAAAAGTTTGAAAATCTTAGTTGATCAAACATGGAATTTTCAAACTTAACCTTTTTTTTAAATGAATACTTTAGGTTAAGTAACTTCAAAAACCATGTAAATGTATTGAAATATATTTTCAGTTAAGTAACTTCAAAAACTATGTAAATGTATTGAAATATATTTTAAATTTTGAGTAAATTACATAGAGAATTGTAGTTCTTTTCTAATTATGTGTATATATATGTATATATACACACATTATACATACATATGTGTATAAATGTGTGTATACATACATATATATACACACATGCATATATATATATATATATATATGTATTAAGTCTATATACTTCATATATTTTAAATATAAGATATTAATTTTTTTCACAAAATTTATATAATTAGTTCATTCCTTGGCCATAATTTTTTTTACACATTAGGAAAGAGGGATGTGCATTTGACTCGGTGCTTCTATCACTTAATGCACTACTTTGGCACCTTTTGCTATATTTATATACATAAGCATAATATATTAAACATGATATATGCATAAATACACAACATATATACTCCATGTATGTATAAACAATTTTATTCATATACTAGTATGAAATTATACATAATTTTATACGTATGGATCAAGATATACAAGTGGCGAGTCAATTAAGTTTTTCCCTTTCGATCTAGAAAGAAAAGAAAAGGGGATCAAGAATTATGACTTCAACTAATACGGATTGTAGGCTTTTATAGCACACATTCAAATAAATAACCATTCTAGAAGCTTAGAATTAGCAAAGTTGCTCGTCATATTGTCTAATTGGGAAGGCGTAAATGTAATATGTGATACATCCAAGATGTATTTGAACCCCTGCATATCAAACATTCTCCTAAACCCAGAACTATTCATTATTAAGAGATATGTTTTCGACGATCAACTTCCAAAAATGGAACTATATACAACGGAAAACAACACATTCTGGGAATTATGTCCCATGTATACCAACCTGGGTGCACTGTGATTGTTTCGTACTCAATGCCATTAGGAACAAGGGTATGCTTGTATTTGTATGGTCTTTTCCCGTTAATTAGAACACCATCAGGTATCCCAACATCTTTTTCACCATTAAGATTTCTCCTTAAGCATGTATTCAAGTTTAAGATTCATATTAGATACACAAAATTTATACTTAAAGAAGAATGTTGAAACATAAAATGATTATTCATTAAAAACTAACCAGGTGGTTTTGGATGTACCAGTCCCCAATCACAAATGTAATATCCCCGTAAGGGGTAACAAAAGGAATAGGAATCACAACCCTATTATTGATTATGAAACTACCATAACCCCAGAAGCCTTCTGGAAATTGAGAGAAGGGAAATAAGAGAAGCTTCCAATATGATCCTTAACCTGAAATTGGTAAGTCCGATTCCACTTTGAAGGAATGGGACAATTTGTTCCAAGTAGCCATCTATCTTTCTAAGAACTTCTCCTCTGAAAAATACCAGTTCCAAGCAATTTATCTTCCAATCCGCTCACCTAAACGTAATTTACTAGGTTAGACAAGAGAAACAAGCCAAGAAACTAGACAAAAAGCCAAGAAGTGGATAAACATGACATGATATGCTGTTTTTATAATTGTTTATAGACATAAATAACACTCACCGATCTAGGTGCCTCCTTATGAGTAAGTTTTCCCTTTTGACCTTATATTTCCTCGGTGCAAGCTTCAATTGCCTTGTTAAGAATACCTATCCCTTACACTTGGAGATGAGGAATGTCCATGGATAGATTCATAGCGACAACTTTTTTAGATAATGAATTAAAAAAAAAGATGCAAGAATATATAAAAAATTACAATATGCTGTACCAGAATTACTCAATAAATCTTCCAAATGACTAGTAATCAGACTTTATTATCACTACGCAACCTAATGAAGCAAGTTTCTCGTAAAGAGATATAGACCTTTTGGCAGTAATACATTGGTATAAGGACAGTTTAGCAAATAAGTTTTATGGATTCTCAAGAACCACAATATTACCAACATAGTACGATTGGGAAATAGTTTTATCATATAGCCTAGCCATCAAACTAGCAAGAATTGTTTACATACACAAGACAAAAGAAGCAGTGAAAGTTAGGCATTTATGGTAAATAACAAAAATGACCACATGAGAAAGCTAATTTTAGTAGTAGAAAATAATTTGACATGAATCTTATTGTGCAAGGATAAAAATCTTCAACTACGCCTCCCTAGGATCTTTGTCTTCAATAGAACTTGATCTTGCCCTTGAAAGTGTCCGTGTTCATCTCATATTATAATCGAACCGGCACAATCAACTGAATAAAGTATGACCGAAATCAAGCTTGTCAAATAACAACCAACTGGGACCTCAACGTGTGTTCGACTCAGTCAAATTGGAACTGGTAGTAATGGTTTTTTTAATAGAAAAAACTCGTTTGCAAGTCATAACCATCGCTGGCTTTCGAAGCTAATAATAGAAGCGAGTGACTCAAAGAAAGTAAGTACTTCCAACGTGGTATAAGATTACCAATAAGGCTAATAGCATGAATAAAGAACTGCTTCTAAGGGATGGTTAACCCGCATGACTTCAACAACACACACCCATAATTCAGCCTAACTATGAACAAATGAATATGAAGAGGATCCTTTCCTTAATTGCTAAAAGAACAATGGGGCTGGTTACCCCTAGTTAGATCAATTGAAAAAGACCTAAACTCTACATAAATCAAAAGGATGTGATTATCATAGAATTAGGAATTGTGAACCCTTGGATCAACCAACCAAAGTATTCAATAAAATCAATCTAAGGAATGATCAAACCCTATATGAAGTTCAAAGAGAAAGCCTTAAAACTTAAGAACACTAAGAGAAAACTCTCAAATTTCATAGATCATCAAAGTTAATTTCAATGTAGGCTATAAATGCATATTTATAGTGTTAGGGCTAAACCCTACATTGACTATTGACTTAAGACTCTAAAAGACCAATTTGGCCCTTAATTAACAACTGGAAATAGAGTATAAATATTAAAATTTGTGATACCCCTAACCCATCCTCTAGGTTAACTGAGTAATGTACAAACATCTAAACTAATACAAAACCTAAATAACACTTCGAAACATATTCTTATACTAAGCGATGGAAAGAGAAATTGAATACGAGATAGGGCGACCATTACATAAGATCCAAGAGAACTTCTTATAACATCTCTAACATATGAAATGCTTTACAAAAACCAAAAAAACATTTCAAACTGGTAGAGCATAAAAAGTACAATATCTTTCCCAAAATGACTATACACAACATGTCCTGACCCCAAAACTCCGTACAAAATACTCTAGCATCTTACTATGCCATCTTTTATCCCAAGTCATATGGAAAACATGCCATTTAAAGACGTGAACTTGAACGCTTAGTGCGCCCACATGAGTGTGTACTTTTGCACTATTCTAGAAAAATAATGATGCAATGTTTCCATAAATCTCATGCAATGTCAAAAGAAATCATTATCCTCGTTACTTTAAAAGTACACATAAACCTATATGAGGGGTTTGAGCGCAATTGAGAAGTCCGAGCGAACAAAGACACTTCGAGTGCAGCCTTCTAAACCCGAATTCGAAAAGCGTGCCATGTGAAAGTTGGGCTCCACAGACAAAATCCGGAACCTATAACGAGGTCATTGAAAACAGGCTCCTGTATCTATAGTCATTACTAGCTAAACATCATACAAGCGCTCGGTTTTCATAACAACCGCACTCTCCTAATACATAAAACCAGGCTACATATCCTGGTGCACCAATCAGGTTCGCCCAAAGAGCAACCTTACTTTTGAGCCCCTCTTGACTCTTCACTAGGCGGTCTGTCCCACCATAGAGCATGATAAATGTCCGACGCAATACCCGTTGGGCCAAGCCCTCAACGGTATTACATCTCCTTTCAAGTGGATCCACCCTAAAAAATTCTAATCGTTCATGTCATTGAAAGAGGCCCTAGTACGAGGGAACTAACCACATGCAGTGAAATCCTCTAATGCTTCCAACCACACATGATTATGTCAAAAAAATTTGTACCTAGTCAAAATGGGGCTTTCATATCCATTTACAAATCAAAAGGCTACTAACTCGGCTGTTTACATAAGATCAAGTTATAACTGCCTTAAAATAACAAAATTTTCATCCGCCAGTCAAGACATGCATATGCAGTTTTTATAAATATGTCATATTTACATCTACTAGGTCTAACCATGCAACTAAACGACATCAAAACATTTTCTACTTGTAATAATAGTAACTCTTTATCAAAAACATGAAATTTTTTTTAAGGTAATCACATCTATATGGAGCATTACTCCTATGCATTTCTAACGTACAAGTTAAACACATTGTGGAGAACATCTCCAATTTGAAATAACACTATGTTATATCGCCCCAAAAGCAGTAGAAATTTTATAAAATGTTTAGCTATAAAAAGTTATAGACATCTCTAGCGATGCCGATAAAATAGTTGGGCAGGGTTTGTGGATACACTGAGTGTAAACCTGGTATAATAATCCTACAAATAGAGTAACAACAAAAACAAAGAAAACACTTAATTACTGAATCCCAACATTTTCTATTCACTAGCGAAAATAATTATCTCCTTAACAATCTTAGAATATATTTATACACATATATTAACCCCTAAAGGAGGCCCAAAATCTTATAATCTCAAGAATTCTTAATTTGTACACTTACTTAAAGCGCCTAACTTTTTTAAAACATATAAAAAAATTTAGGAATTAAACTCACAACTAAAATATATACTAAAAATCCCTTGAAATCATTAAAATATTTGAGGAAAAAATACTAAGGAATTTTTTAAATAATTATAGATAAATAAATAAATTGAACCAAAGAGACTAAAATTAAATAAATAAAGTCGTAAACCAATTAAACCCTAAATTATAGCATTTCTCAAATTCCTCAAATCAATAATACTTTCTAACTATAAACCATATATAAGCTAACTAAAGAAAAAAAATAACTAACTAATTCTAACTATAAGATATATAGAAATTAACTAAAGCAAGATCTAACTTAAAAAGATAAAAAGAAAGAAAGAAAAAAAAATACCTAGAAGCCTTGTGATATGCTTTGGAATGAAGAGAAGGAGATAAGATCAAACTTTCTCCATCTATTCGTATATATATAAAGATTAAGGGATAGTGAGGGGTTGACAAGTGGTGGAGCACATGGCAGTGGAGGAAAAAATGGCTGCTCGTCTTTTTTTACTTTCTAATAACACAACTACCACTAATCATAATAATTAAAAAAAAACATGTCTAACATATCTAATATATCGCATAAAAATTATGTTTGGATCCTAATATTATTCTTCAAAACATTCTTTTCCAAATACAATATCTTTTTCTTAATTCACCACCTTAAACCTTACATGACAATGTCAAGTATTCAAATCCTTAAATGTGCATACTAAGCTTATTAAAAAAAAAACCACTTAAAGATATTCGTTAAATCCGCTACGTTAGACCCCAAACTCTAAGTTCGTGACGTCCGCACTTTAGGGTCATGCGAAGTGTTTACCGGGTAGAGCGTTACAAAACCCGTCCAAAGTAATGCATTGTTCAAAACCAGGATCCTACCGAGGACGATAGGTATACCGTACCGCACGCAGTAGACCTTTACCTTACAAGTCCCATTTTGGACAAAATCCTACCGGAGTGTTGTTTCCTCTCGTTAATTTGTTCCTCTTCCAATTTGCTCCATTGATTGCTCTAAGTTTAGGCATTGAACTATAAGCAACTTAGGATGATGTTTATCATCTTCCAGTGCCTCCATTCTTGAACTTTGTCTTTCAAGTAAGAAGAGAGGAAGAAGATTCCACTTAAAAGAACCTTTTCACAACATCTTATCTTATCATATCAACCAAAAAGGGTAATTTAATTAGACTTACTTGATACGAACTAAGATGATCAATAAGCTAAGGAGTTAATTCAAGGATGAACCACGAGGAACATGAGCAAGGAATATCTAAAGACATGATGGCATTTATTGAAGAATTCATGAAGAGAGGACTAAAGGTCAAGAATCAAGGCTTGGAAGATGATGAAAATCCTCCAAGTTTCCTATAATCCAATGCCTAAACTTGGAGCAACCAATAGAGCATATTGGAAGAGGAAGAAATCAAAGAGAGGCAAGAACAGAGCCTACTACAAGCAATAGGCTCTGTACCTATTGTCTATGGTAGGCTTCTAGCTAAAATCATCTTGGAAAGCTTAAGACCTATCACCGGTAGTAGGGTACCCTACCATTAACGGTAGGGTATTGTTTTAATGAAATGCGATGTTTTAGGCAGGGGATTGCTATTTTAATTCAATTTACATCTTTAAATTAAGTCCCTAATAGGTTTTGGGTTGACCCAAGATCATGTTGTGATTAAGGTTTAGTCTAAACTCTACAAATACTCCATTATAGCTAAATTGTAAGACTGATTTGATGATTTTATTAAACTGATGAGTCTATCTCTAGGGTTCTTAAGTTTGAAAGCTTTCTCCTAACTTCATCTAGGGTTTGATCTCCCTTAGGTTAATTTTACATGATACACTTGGATTGGGAAGATCCAAGGGTTTCTTCAATCAATCACAATTCCTTCTCTAAGATGTCTACATCCTTGTAGTTCTCTAGATTGGGTCTTCTCTACATAAACTAATTAGGTTTTGGGTTTAGTATACCTATTGTTGAATTAAATTATGGAGGAAAGATTATTTGCATGAATTCAAGGGGTCATAGGTTTAGTATAGGTGCTTGAGGATGGAGCGAATTAAGTCCTTCTTGAAGGCAAAAGGCCCTTGGGTTTGAAGATTTGAATATTTGAAGCATTTGATCAATTTGCAAATCAATTTCTTATGACTGTTAGTATGCTATCGAAAATTACTGACGAAGTCATTTGCCATCCGTGAGTACCATCGGTAAACATCCATTTTTTGGTATGTGTGGGTTTGACCAGGTGTTCACCATTGATCTACAAGTTTTAGAATCAATACTTTATTTTTTATAATTTCGTCACCCGTCAAAATTTGGCGCCGTTGCTGGGAAGTTTTTGATTTCTTTGCAATAACCAATTTATGCCAAGATCTTCCTAAACAGGAGAATCCTTCCTAAAACTGAGAGGATAAGGGCAAAACAATACAAAAAAGCCAAAACATTAGCTAAGAAGGATAGACCTCAGAAGAAGAAATTTTTCTCTAGGAACAAGAACTGAATGCACAAATATCATGGAAGAAGCTTGTCGCTCCTAGCGGTAATTTGTTATTTTTTTAGGTAGAGGAAGCATTAAATCAGTACGTTAATTCTTTTATATTACATAAAGAGTTTGTCAAGAAGGAAATTATAGATCTACTTTAAGAAATTAACTTCATAAGTCATAAACATGTGTTTTCTGAGAATAGTATTGATCCTTTATTTGTTCCAAATGAGAAAAGTGGACTAATGATTGTAAGAATTAAAAATGGATGGAGAATGTGTGTTAATTTTAAGAAATTGATTGAAACCAAAAGAAAACACCACTTTCACCTTCTATTTATTATCCAAATGTTCAAGAGGTTAGAGATTTCTACAGGGATTTTATCAAACAGTTTTCAAAATTTGCAACATTTTGCTTCAGACGTGGAATAAATGTTCATGCCCTTAACACTGAATTCTAACTAATGAAATGTCTAGCCAAAGAAAATAAAGAAATGCGCTTTTGGGAAGCAACCCAACATTTGTTTTTCCTTTCTTATTATTTTTTTCATATTTGTTTTATTTGATTTTAATTTAATTTATTTCTTGTTGCAACATTACTCTTTATTTAGTACATAGGTGTGTGTTTTTAAGGAAAGCAATGAGCAATCATGGAATGAGATGTGCACACATCTTATTTAGAGAGAGCTTCTTAAAAGCTTGGAACTGGAAGCATTCAAGTAAAAGTAATGAGAATAAGATTTGCAAATCGAATAATTAACATCCGCCTCGGATGATAGAGTTACACTATCACCACCACACATAAAAAATATTTCTTGACATACTCAACATTTACAGGGGAAGTTTCTCTTTATTTTTTAATTTTATTGTTCAGTATTATGTTGATACATTGAGGACAATGTAAACTTTAAGTGTGGGGGAGTGTTTGGAAATTTTAAATTTTTCTTGAAAATTTTTTCCTGGATTTTGATGGTTTTCAAGTGTATTCGAGTTTTTCTTGTTGGTTTTCTCAAATTTCATGATTGTAAGGCTATTCATTTGCTTGATGATATGACCATTATGATTTATAGAATTGAATTAAGCCAAAGTGAGGGAGTTAGTATGAATAGTTCTTCAATCTTTACATTTCACACAGTGATTTATTTTGGCAATTGAATTGAATGGTAAATGTACAAACTTCATAACCATCCTAGTGAAATTTTGAATCTAAGTGCATTCACTATATTACTCATTTTTCTTCACTCGTAGTGTGATTATCATATATGTTATTCGACGTTTCTAGAATTTTCTTTGCTATGCATGTTGAGATTACATATTGACTTGGATGCTTTAAGATAAAAAACAACACTTAGAGTCGAACTTCATTATTAAGACCATTTTTTAATTTTATCCCTTAGTTGTACCCTTGAGTCTTGTTCTTTGATAATTAACCATCTCAAACTTATTAAAAAAAACAACATGAGTACCTGTCATACTTCTATTTTGCCTATATTGATTTCTTAAGATGAGGACTTGAATTCACGTGTTTTGAGCTATTTTGAAGAAATGGTTGAAGACTTGAAAAGTTTTGCAAGTTTTAGGTTTTTATTTTCTTCTTTCTCAAAAGGAAAAAAAAGAAAACAAAAGGAAAAAAAAACAAATTGAAAAAGGAAAAGAAAGTTGAAAGGAAAAAAGAAAAAAAAGAGATAAGAAAGTGATTAGATTATTGGGTGAAGAAGGACTCATGGTTAGTTTTCTATTGCCAAATGAGTATACACTACACAAGAAAACTGTTATTTTGGGACGGAAAATTTCCATCCATGTTTGGGAGGCATAAGGAGAAAACTATAATGCGAACACTTAAGTTTTACTAAAGTAAACTTCCGTCCCAATTTCATACAAAAAGGGAATAAAAACAATGACAAAAAATTTTTCGTGCTTGATCAGTCCAAAATTTAAGAAGAATTTGGGACTAAGTATTTATTGATAACAAATATGTCCAAAATATTCGAACTAATTTGGAATAGAAGACTCATATTGATCATTTAGTAAGATTGTTATGCTAATCTATCCCAAACCTTCCTACGTTAGGGACGAATTTCTAAAAAGTCTTATATTAATATTTTGTTTTGTGATTTTATGTAATTAGTAATTACATCCATTCCAAATCCATCACATGTAACATAATTTTGAGATACTTTTTTAAATTTTTACTGATTTTTTTTCTTTTATTTCCTATATGCAAAATACATACGCCTCAAATCCATTAGTAAATGTGGATTGAAAACAAAAATTATTAGATTTTCTTTTTTTAAATTGACAAATATATCTTTCCCAAATCGGTTACTAAATGTATACAAATTTTTTCATTTTTAAAATTCTTTTATTTGCCAAATATATATGTCCTAAATATGTTTCTTAATTCAAATCGAATTAGAAAAATTTATTCATTAGTTTATTATTTTTATTTGAAATACATATCTATCCTAAATAAATTACTAAATTCTGACCGAATTTAGGCAAGCATTTACTATGTTTAATTCATTTGTTTTATTAATAATGTGTTAGGAAATATGTCCCAAAATCCTCAATAATATTTTCTTTCTATTAAATAGAAAGAAAAGGTTCCGATTCGAGCAAGAACCTACCCCACAAGCATTCCCCGGCTCAAGGAGGACCAGAAAATGCAAGGCGCGAGGGTGGACATGATTGCTGTAACTGGTGCAGGGTTGGTGCTAATATTCTCAATAACTCAATAGCTACAGTAGTTACAGTAAAGGATCGCCGATGTGAAATTTAGCAGCAACGGCAACTGAGGATGGGTTTAGAGACCCCGTCGAATCCTAACCCAGCTACCAAGGAGGTTGAGTCATAGGACAAAATCTAGGAAGCCAAAAACTCTTATGTGAATGAGATCTCAAGGTTTAGTGAAAAAAAATTCCACATTTCTCTTAAAAAAATTTTTTCTTAAAAAATGGAAGAAAGAGTGTGATTAATTAAATTAACTACGATTTTAACCCACTTCCCCCAAAATTGAGCCGGTAAACATGCTTGAAGGAATAAGGCTCTTCCCACGTTTAAAATATGATGGTATTTACGTTCGACCCTACCATTTTGTTGAGGGGTGTAGACTACTGTTGTTTGATGAATTATGTCATGAGAGAGAAAGAAAAGTTTTAACGGAAAAAATTCCATACCATTATCTGTGTGGACATTCTTAATGGCTCTATTGAATTAGGTTTGGATGAGCTTAAAGAAATTTTCAAAATAGCAGCTAACACAACTCTAATAAGCAAGTAAACCCAAGTAGCATGAGAACGGTCATCGACTATAGTAAGAAAATAAGATGAACCATATGTGGATTTGTGAGAACACAATCCCCGATTAAAAATAGCACTAGACATAGATTCACTCACAGGGGAATGACATACGTGATGGTTTAGCTTGAAAACAAACAGGTTCAATGCTTAGATAAAGAAGAACTAATAGGATTTAAAATAGAAGTATTAGATTTTCCTAGCACGGGAATGATAGGGATGGCCCAACCGTTAGTGTAGCTACTTCAAAGAAAAAGTGGAAGTGTGATTAGCCTACTCTTATGAAAAGTGGTACATCACATTGATGAATCAACCCTTTCTAATCTCCGTCCCTGATGTAGGGTCTTATATAATACAAATGCAATCAGAAATATTTTTCTATGCAATTGAGAGACAGAGAACAGGTTAAAACAAAGTTCGAAATATAAGGAACATTATATATAGTAAGTTGGGCTCAATAGGACACTCCCATCAAAATTTACAACAACTTGTGAACTATTGGGCAATCCGATATAAATGGAGAAACTAACTTAAGATCAAACATAGAATCTTTTTGTCCAATCATGTGGCATGAGGCACAAGAATCATTATTAAGCCATGAACCCAGGGTAAGAAAGTGAAATGTTCATTATTGAGAGAATTAGTGTGCAAAGAAAAGAAACGAGACTTATAGGCAAGGTTTCATTCTTTAGGAATTTTTTGTGCAAATTAAATGTCAAAGGGTGATTGTGCAAATTTAATGTCCGAGAATTTTTTTAAAAACTTGGCATCACCAATGATGCAGTCGGCGGGCTGCAGCTTGAAATCAAAGTCGCGATTACAATATGGGTGCGACAAATGGGGTCTCCAATAGCCACCAGAGGTTGTCGTGTATGCCTATGATGGTGCCACCCTGTTTGCCACTAGTGAAGATAAGGCCGCCTGAAATTGTACCAGAAACTATATAGAACACTGTTGGTTGGGAAAGATCATCCCTCTTCTACCATCCTCAAGTCTAGAGATTGTGGAACTAGTCCATATTGAGCAAGGGGTTCGCCAATGGAAAGCAAATTTCTTATGAGGCAAATCGGCAAGCGTTTCTAGAAGGAGGCCACATACTCGTTGCCACTCCAGTTCGTTGGTGCCATGAGAGAAGAAGAACCATTACAAGAGAGGTTTTGTTTAGTGCCAAGTTTCAAGCATATATATATATATATGTGATTTTGATGTCATTTTTAATTGTTTGTAAGTTTTAGCGTCAGTTGCTGGGGTTTGACTTCTCTCATGAGAAGCTTAATGAAAAGCTTCACGTTCATCAAGAAGGGCACGAGAAGGAGGATGAGTTCACTAACGAGTTCTGGGTGAGTGTTATATATTTATTTCTTATTTAAGTTTATGTTCTTATGATTTGAAATCTAATCTTGTGTTATGTATTCATTTATTTGTAACATGTTTTCTACAAGCTTAAGGAGCAGAAGGAACATGAGCGTAAGACTACTAGTGCCTCTATGCTTAGTGACCACAAGCTGATGCTGGAGCTTAATGAGGGGCTAAAGAAGGGGCACGCTAATGGCTTCAGTGCAGCAGAGTCTGCCGCCTGTTTATGTACTCAGTCCTAACATGCTACCGTTTGAGGCCGCCCATTCCTTGGTGGTTATGGGGAGCGTATGGCTGCCATTAGTCATTAGATCTTTAATGAGATGATGGAGCAAGAGTGGCAACAAAAGTGGGAGAGTAGAATTAGCTACTCGCATCACATCGTCCATGAGTGGGCGGTCGAAAACTTTCGTAGTATGACACTTGATCCTTTGCAAATGCCACCTCTCGAGCCGTCTCCTAAATGGAGGATGCTCGAATCGCAAGGTTGGTGAGACGAGCAGCCACGACAGTCACGATGGTGAGGAAGAAGCTGCCAACGGTGATGTGCTCCCTCATTCTAGTTAGCATTTCAATGCTTTTTATTGCGTACTTTATATATTTTGAACATTTGATGTATATATATTTGTTTGTCATGCAGTTTATCTTTGTTGGTGTACTTTTTGATTTTATGGTGGTTTAATCTAGAAACAAACAATTAATTATATATATGCCACCGAATGCCGATGGAATGCTCGTTGCACCTCTTGCGACGGATTTGCGACACCCGTCCATCACAATTCTGTCACGTATGAAATTCTTTCGCGAAGTTTAAAAAAAATATGTGGGTGCGACAGCTGTCGCCGATCTGTCGCTATTTTGAAGTGCAACTATATATCTGTCGCAAATCTATGCCTGCGACAGCAGTATTTCGACCGACACTTTCCGTTGCATTGACCATTTGCGACAGAACTTGTCGTCACCATTTGACAGTTTTTCTGTAAGAACTGTGATTAGCCTGCTCTTATGAAAAGTGGTACACCCTATTGATTAATCAATCTACTCCAACCTCCGTGCATGATGTAGGGTCTTGTATAATAAAAATGCAATCAGAAATATTCACACCATAATGATATTCTTGTTGCAATTGAGAGACAAAGAGCAGGTTAAAACGATGTTCGGAATATAAAGAACATTATATAAAGTAAGTTGGCCTTAATCGGACACTCTCTTCCAAATTTGTAACAACTTGTGAACTGTTGGGCAATTCGATATTAAATGGAGAAACTACCTTAAGATCAAACATAAAATCTTTTTGTCCAATCATGTGGCATGAGGCACAAGATTTACTTTTAAGCTATGAACTAAGTAAGAAAGTGAAATATTCATTATTAAGGGAATTTGTATGCAAAGAAAAGAAACATGACTTATAGGCAAGGGTTTCATTCTTTAGGGATCGTCTCGTGCAAATTAAATGTCAAAGGGTGATTGTGCAAATTGAATGTCAAAGAATTTTTTTAAAGAACTTGGCATCACCGAAGTTGTAGCCAATGGGTCGCAGACTAGAAATCAAAGCCGCGGTGACGAGGGGTGCGGTTAATGGAGTCTCCACTAGCCACCAGAGATCGTTGTGTATGATTGTGATAGTGCCACCCTGTTTGCCACTCGGAGAAGAGAAGTAAGACAGAAACCGTACTGTAAACCGTAGAGTAGATTGTTGGGCTGGGAAGGATCATCCCTCTTCTACCATCCTCAAGTCTAGAGATTGTGGAACTAGTCCATGGTGAACAAGGGTTCACCGGCAGAAAAGAAATTGCTTGGAACGAAGAGAATCGGCAGCGTTGCTAGGAGGAGGCCACATACCATTGCCACTCCAGTTCGTTGGTGCACTGAGAGAAGAAGAACCATTACAAGAGTCATGTGCCCGCATGTTACGCGTAGCTATGACTCTAAAAATTTAGGAAGAAGTCGAGTTGGCTGTATCTTCCATGTCTGAGTTTCCGGCGCGGCCACTAGTGGTCGCCGCACGGTCGTTGATTGCTTCTGAATCATTAATTTCTCCTTTTTTTTTTTAAGTAAATTCACAAGATTAGGCTCTAGGCTCTGATACCTTGTCAACTGTAAAATTACGAAAAGAGGTTAAGCTGTAAAGCTTGATCCTTTTTTTATTGCTCACAATGTATATATAGATTACAAGTGTCCTAAATCTACCATAATTAAAGTACAATCAGTCGTGGAAATAGTTAATGTATGCAAATCAATTATTATAAATATGGAAAGATAATATATGAGAATAATGCACAATGATACACTTTTCTATCTCAACAACATACTATTTTCTCACTTAAATGTCGACTATATATGCTTATTACTTATTTATTCGATTCATTTTAGATTAAATTTATTTATATCTACTTAATGACGTATCGATTATAATTATCTTATTGATTTACATGATAAGAAAGTCCACTTATTAGTATGTTTTTCTCATAATAATGTTAAAATCATAACTTTTATGTTAAAACTTACCAAAGACTTGACAAGATATTAGTTGCATGATAAGCCTTGTAAGCTAGAAGTTTTGAATTCAAACCACATCTCTTATTTTGATGTAGTAAAAAAGTCCTTTTAAATTCACTATAGACACCAGTAAATTGCTAACAATAACTAGTATCAGTACTTGATGGTGCGAGAGAGAAGATCTGAAAAATAAGTTGTTACAAAAAATACTAATACCAAAAAAGAAAAAAAATTATGCACTTACTTGTGCGGTTTTCAAAATAAACTCCCCTTCCTCAATTTCTCTCTACTTCTAAAACAAAACGGTTAGGGGGTTTCTTTTCTCCAAAAAGCTTAGGCTTCGGTTGATGATACAAACTAAATATTTAAGGAAAAACATAAAAAACATTTGAAGACTCTAATTATAGCTTAAAATTTTAATATTAACAGACTATGATATAAATTTTCTGGGGACAAGGGATTTAACAAGAAATGAGAAGAAATAAGGATATTGAGTAATATTATTATACTTATTTATATAATTACATTACGAACTAATCATCATCTTCAATATTATAATACATACATAAATGGCTCAACCACAGTAGTAGGTCAATAGAGCACAAAAGGGAGGTTGTGGTCGTGGATCAACTAATTTAAATAATTGGCCACAATCATGACAATTGTCAGAGACATTATTGCAAAAGCATATTTTAGTGAGAATAAAAGATAAAGGAAGAAAGAAACTAACATGGAGGAGACAATAACAACTTGGCAAGGACAATCATAAACAAAAAAGTTCTCATATTTTCTTGATGAAATTATACATTAGAAAGTTGGTATTTGAAGATGTTCATGTTATCAGTCACCTCTATTTATAAGGAAAATTATATGAACCAGGTTATTTCCTCATTAAGGTACCTTTCGACTTATATTAAGTCATATCACCATTTTTGTTATTCCCATGTTCATAAATGAAGACATATTGTTACGTAAAAGGATCTGTTGACCCAACCTCGTTATAAATTACAAACCTCCTATTTACTATTACAATTGCAGCGGAGAAACAAGAATATAAATCTATTCCATTAAAGAAATCGGATAACAACTCAAAATTGAATCTTCAAATTGGATGAGGAGTCCGAAAAACGGATGGTCGATTCTCCTCCAAACATGCAAAAACAGATTAGAAAAATGGATGATGTAGGCAAAAATCGGGACGTCCGATTTTTTACCAAAATGCATGTAATTTGATGACCAAAACAGAAACCTGGACGATCGGGCTTTGAAACGGACAACAATCATAGAAAATCGGATGACCGGTTTCTATATAAAAGAGGGGGAACAGAGAGCCTCACACAATATTAATCTAAACTCTTACTCTCCGTTCTCTCATTCACACGCCACCCAAGCTCGTGGTTAGCCAAGAATGGATACTCACGATGTCAGCGAGCTGAGTTTATAGAAAACAAGCAAATGTAAGAAGAAGAAGTTGTAGAGAAGAAGAAGAGAGAAAAGAAACAAAAGAAAGGTCGCTCCACGTAGTTGGTGTCAAGAACAGTGAGAAAAGAGTATTTATAGAGACATCCCAGTCACTTGGAGTGGACTCATTCAAAGTAGTTGAGTTCACCTAGAGTGACTTATTCAAATTGGTCGTTGTTAGCTCACCCCACCCGACATCTTCGGTTAAAATAAACTCGATCCCACTTTTAGTTGTGAGGCACAATCCATCTCATCGTAGGGTGTCAAAGAAAAAGAAAATGTGTGAAAATTTTCCTAACAGGCCTACAAACTCCACCTTGAACATATTTTAGGTAACTTTCTAACAAAGACACTCAGCTTGCATCAATATGAAGGAGGTCCATACACATAACAGACTTGTCAGTTGTCACAACTTTAGTACCAAAATCAGCAGGATTATCTTTAGTACTAATCTTATCCATATTGAGTATACCATTTGAAACCTTTTCTCTAATAAAATGATACTTAACATCTATGTGTTTAGTTCTTTTATGATAGGTAGGATTTCTACACAAATGAAGACAACTTTGACTATCAATAAATATGACAGCTTTAGAATGCAAAAGATGCCACTCAGATAAAAGTCCTTGAAGCCAAATAGCTTCTTTAATTGCTTCTGTGGCAACAATATATTTAGCCTCCGTAGTCGAAAGAGCGACTACAGGCTACACCTGTGATTTCCAAGAAACACAATTTCCTGCAAGGGTAAAGAAATAAGATGTGTTAGACTTTCTACCTTCTTTATCACCTACAAAAATTAGAATCCACATAACCAACCAACTCCAAATGTTCAGTCCAATTATGATAATGCAAGCCTCTAGCAATAGTCCCATTAATGTACCTCAACAACCATTTAAGGGCGGCCCAATGATCCCTACCTGGGTTAGACATAAAACGGGTCAAAAGGCTTATGGAATAAGTAATATCAGGACAAGTGGAAATCATAGAGTACATGACAGATCTCATAGCCATTCTATAAGGGATATTGGCCATGTCTCTCTTCTCATTTTCAATTTTAGGACAGGTTTTTAAAGAAAGCTAAAAATGACTTGCAAGAGGGTACAAACAGGCTTACACAAGTGCATGGAAAATTTAGAAACAATTTTCTGCAAGAAGGATTTTTGGGATATAAACAAAGAGTGGTCAGCTCTATCCCTATCAATGTTCATACCAAGGATTCTAGAAGCGGAACCTAAATCCTTCATCTCAAGCTCTGAATTCAATAAAAACATTTCAAATGCACAATCTTATCTATATGTTTGCAGGGCAATAAGCATATCATCAATATAGAGTAGTAAATAAATGGCATTATCAACAGTATCACCACAAAAAATACAATCAACTATCATAATTGCTTTTATCAAAATAAGCTTTAAGCATAAAAGAATAATCCTTTTATACCACTGTCTAGGTGATTGCTTAAGCCCATATAAGGACTTCTTCAATAGACAAGCCATATGCTCCTTACCTTTTACCTCAAAACCAGGTGGTTGACGCATGTAAATGGTTTCATCAAGTACACCATGCAAAAAAACAGTTTTCACATCTAACTATTCAAGCTCAAGATCAAAGAAGGCAACAACAATAAGCATAACACTAATGGTTTTATAGATCTTCCGTAAAATTGCTCAAAACGATTCTTTATGTTTTTCTTGTTATATAGATACATTGACACAATGTTTCACTCGTCTGAAGAAGGTCGAATCACGTGTGCCAAGTATCACGTTTTTTTTCAAAATTTAGATCCGAAAAAAAAGTTCCCCATAAAGCTGTTCAAAACGATTGTTTATGTTTCTTAATACATAAAGATACATCACACAAGGTTTTACTTGCCCGTTGAAGCCCGAATTCATGTACTAATTATCATGTTTCTCACAAAATTAAGGTTTGAAAATAGTTAATATTTAAAAATTGCTCAAAATGATTCTGTATGTTTTTCATGTCATAAAGATACATTGCATAATGTTTTACTTTTCTGTTAAAACCCAAATTCGTGCTAATCATCACGTTTTTTAAAAGATTTAGGTCCAAAAAAAAGTTCTCCACAAAATTGCTTGAAACGATTCTGAATATGTTTTATTTTGTATAAATACACAAGAAAAAGTTTCACATTACTATTAAAGCCTGAATACGTGTTCCAATCATCACATTTTTTTTGCAAAATTTTTTGTCCCAAAAATAGTTCTCCATAAAATTGCTGGGTATGACTTGGTATGTTTCTCAAGATTTAAAGACACATTGCCCAAAGTTTCACTTGTCCATTGAAGGTGAAATCTTTGAGTTAATCATTACGTTTTTTAAGAAATTTATTTGAGAAAAACAGTTCTCTGTAAAACTGCTCAAAATGATTCACTATGTTTCTCATGTTGTAAAGATAAATTGCACAATATTTCACTTGCCTGTTGAAGCACAAATTGTGTACTAATTATCACGTTTTTTAAAAAATTTAGGTCCGTCTGATTGGCGAGTCGGTAACTGTGACAAATTTAGTGACCGATTTTTTAATTTAATAGTCGAAGTTAATTTAGCAAATGTTTGGTCGGTAATCAGTCATTGACTTTAAGGAATTCTTGTAGTGACCCTTACATAGAGTAAGTGGTGAAAGTTTGTGCATTTCTATGTCAAGTAATTGTAAGTACTCATTACCGTATGCCATTAATTGTAGGAACTACTCATCAAAAATCAAACTACATCATCAAAGTCTAATGGAAGGAGACATAGAAAGAAGGATTGGTGATGAATTCACAAAATAGTTTAGAGACGAAGCAAATTAAGTCTTGATTAATACAAGTTACTTGAATATGATTATAATGATTCCTATATGCATTTTCTTTAGATGCACAAACCTAGGAACAACAATTGTAGTCTCCAAACACTTAGAAATCTCAATCGGCGTCCTTCAAGATTTTAAAATCTTTTAGTGGTTATATTATTAATGGCTACAGATTTAATACAAAAGATCCTAACTCCGTGAAATCCACTAGTAACTGCGGCATACGTGTGAAAGGAGAGTACTATAGCATATTAACTGAAGTCATTGAGGTCGAGTTTCTGGGTAACCTATTCAGACAACTACACTTTTCAAGTGTGATTGGTTCGATTCATCTGATAGACATCTAAAGATGCATCCTCAGTATAAAATTGTGGAGCTTCACTCTAAGAAAAGGTACCTCGCTTATGATCCATTCTTTTTTACTCACCAAGCGAAACAAGTGTCTTACATTACATACCCTGGAACTAAAAGACAAAAGATCGATTAGTGGGACAGTCCCTAAAATCAAGAGCTCAGGTCTTTGATATGCCCGTAGTTGAAGTTACATTTCAAGAGGACGTTGGCATCATTGAGACGTCGTTAGTGGATCGCAGGGATTGAAGATATAGAACCTCTCGCTCATGAGTCGTGTGTATCCAACGTGGTTGATCTTATTAGAGGATGTGATGGCAACTTGAAGAGGATGATCATTTTATCAACGACAAGGTGAAATGAGAGTCCGAAGATAAATTTAGGTCCGAAGAAAACTTTTTTATAAAATTTCTCAAAACAATACAATATGTTTCTAATTACGTAAAGATATATTGCACAAGGTTTGACTTGCCCGATGAAGCCCGAATTCGTGTTCTAATTATCATGTTTTTAAAAAATTAAGTTCAGAAAATAAATATGCTTTAAATTACTAAAAACGATTATGTATGTTCTTCTTGTTGTATAGATACGTCGCACAAGTTGAAGCCAGAATTCATGTGCTAATCATCACTTTTTTTTAGAAATTTTGGTCCAAAAGTAGTTCTTCATAAAATTTTTCAAAAATAATTCTGTATGTTTCTCATGTTTTAAAAATAATCGCACAAAGTTTTACTTGTCCTTTGAAGGCCGAATCTGAGAGTTAATCATTACGTTTTTTACAAATTTACGTCTCCAAAACAATTCTCTATAAAATTGCTCAAAATGATTCACTATTTTTCTCATGTTGTAATGATACATTGCAAAGCGTTTCACTTGCTTGTTGAAGCCCAATTTCGTGTGCTAGTCATCACTTTTTTTAAAAAATTTAGGTTCGCAAAATATTTCTCTGTAAAATTTCTCAAAACAATTCCGTATGTTTCTCATGTTGTATAGATATATAGCACAATGTTTCACTTGTCTCTAGAAGGCCGAATCCTTGTGCTATTTATCACTTTTTTTTTTCAAAATTTAGGTTTGAAAAAAAGTTTTTTATAAAACTGCTCAAAACAATTCAATATGTTTCTCATTACATAAAGATACATTGCACAAGGTTTGACTTGCCCATCGAAGCCGGAATTTGTGTGCTAATTATCATACTTTTAAAAAATTTTGGTTCGAAATAGTTTTATTTATAATTATTAAAAACGATTCTTTATGTTGTTCATGTTGTGTAGATACATCGGACAAAATTTTACTTTCCCGTTAAAGCCGAATTTGTGTACTAATCATCAGTTTTTTAAAAAAAAAAATTGTTCATAAAATAGTTCTCCATAATATTGCTTAAAATAATTCTTTATGTTTCTCATGTTTTGAAGATAATCACATAAAGTTTCTCTTTTCCTTTGAAGGCCGAATTTGTGAGTTAATCATAACTTTTTTTTTACAAAATTTATGTCCGCCATACAATTCTCAATAAAATTCCTCAAAATGACTAACTAAAGATACATCGCACAGCATTTCACTTGCCTATTGAAGCACGAATTTGTGTGCTAATCATCATGTTTTTTTACAAAAGTTAGGTCAGAAAAGTATTTCTCCGTAAAATTGCTCGTAACAATTTCCCGTATGGTTTTCATATTGTATAGATATACGGAACGATGTTCCACTTGTCTTTAGAAGGCCAAGTCCGTGTGCTAATGATTATCACTTTTTTAAAAAATTTAGGTCTGAAAAAATGTTTTCCATAAAATTTTTCAAAATGATTCAATATGATTCTCATTACATAATGATACATTGAACTAGGTTTGACTTGCCTATTGAAAACCGAATTCCTGTGCTAATTATCATGTTTCTAAAAAATTATGATCTAAAAATAGTTATCCTTAAAATTGATAAAAATGATTTTGTATGTTTTTTATGTTTTATAGAGACAACAGATAAAGTTTCACTGTCGCGTTAACGCCAAAATTCATCTGCTAATCATCACATTTTTTACAAAATTTAGGTTCGAAAAATAGTTCTCCGTAAAATTGCTCAAAATAATTCTTTATGTTTCTCATGTTTCAAAAATAATCACACGAAGTTTCACTTGTCATTTGAAAGGCGAATCTGTGAGTTAATCATTACGTTTTTTACAAAATTTACGTTTGCAAAATGATTCTCTATAAAATTGCTCATAATGGCTCACCATGTTTCTTATGTTGTAAAGATACATCGCACAATGTTTTACTTGCCTGTTAAAGCCGGAATTTGTGTGTTAATCATCACTTTTATATAAAATTTAGGTCTGAAATATCTTTCTCCGTAAAATTACTCAGAACAATTCTGTATATTTTTATGTTGCATAGATACATGGCACAATGTTTCACATTTAAGTAGAAGGCCGAATCCGTGTGCTCATCATCGCTTTTTTCAAAATTTAGTTCGGAGAAAAAGTTTTCGTAAAATTGCTCAAAAACGATTCAATATGTTTCTCACTACGTAAAGATACATTGCACAAGATTTGACTTGCCCATTAAAGCTCGAATTCGTGTGCTAATTATCATTTTTTACAAAAATTATGGTCCGAAAATTTCTAAAAACGATTCTCGTATGTTTTTTTATGTTGTATAGATACATCTGGACAAAGTTTATTTTCCCGTTAAAGCCTCGAATTCGTGTGCTAATCATCAAGTTTTTTAAAGAAATTCGCACGTTAATCATCACGTAATTTAAGAAATTTAGGTATGAAAAAATAGTCCTCCATAAAATTTCTCAAAACGATTTTGTATGTTATTTATGTTATATAGATATACGAGCACAATGTTTCACATGTCTATTGAAGGTTGAATCAGTGTGCTAGTCATCACTTTTTTTCTTTTTTTTCAAAATTTAGGTTTGAAAAAATATTTTTTTCATAAAATTGCTCAAAACAATTCAGTATGTTTCTCGTCACATATAGATACATGGCACAACGTTTCACTTGCCTGTTGAAACACGAATTCCTATGTTAATCATCACAATTTCTATATAACTTAAGTGCGTAAAATATTTCTCTGTAAAATTACTCAGATCAATTATGTATGTTTTTCATGTTTTATAGATATATAGCACAATGTTTCATATTTCGGTAGAAGGCCGAATCCGTGTGCTAATTATCACTTTTTTTACAAAATTTAGGTTTGACAAAAAGTTTTTCATAAAATTACTCAAAACGATTCAATATGTTTCTCACTGCGTAAATATACATTGTACAAGGTTTAACTAGCACGTTGAAGCCCGAATTCGTGTGGTAATTATTATGTCTTTACAAAATTATGGTCCGTAAATAGTTATCTTTATAATTTCTAAAAACGATTCTGTATGTTTTTCATATTGTATAGATACATCGGACAAAGTTTCACTTTCCCATTAGATCCCGAATTCGTTTGCTAATCATCACGTGTTTTTAAAAATTTTGGTCCACAAAAAGTTCTCAGTAAAATTGCTCAAAATAATTCTTTATGTTTCTCATGTTGTAAAAATAATCGCACAAAGTTTCACTTGTCCTTCGAAGGCCGAATTTGCGAGTTAATCATTACGCTTTTTAAGAATTTATGTCCACAAAACAGTTCTCTATACAATTGCTCAGAATGATTCATTATGTTTCTTATTTTGTAAAGATACATCGCACAACGTTTCACTTTCTTGTTGAAGCCCGAATTCGTGTGCTAATCATCACCTTTTTTACAAAATTTAGGTAAAAAATATTTCTCCGTAAAATTGCTCAAAACAATTCTATATGTTTTTCATGTTTTATAGATATATATGGCATAATGTTTCACTTGTCTATAGAAGGTCGAATACGTGTGTTAGTTATCACTTTTTTTTCAAAATTTAGGTCTGAAAAAAAGTTTTTAATAAAATTTCTCAAAACGATTCAATATTTTTTCTCATTACTTAAAGATACATTGCACAATGTTTGACTTGCCCGTTGAAACCCGCATTCATGTGCTATTTGTCATGTTTTTAAAAAATTAAGGTCCGAAAATAGTTATCCTTCAAATTGCTAAAAACGATTCTGTATGTTCTTCAGGTTTTATAGATACATCGGACAAAGTTTCACTATCTTGTTAAAGCCCGAATTCTTGTGCTATTACATCACGTTTTTTTAAAAATCTTTGGTCCAAAAAAGTTCTCGATAAAATTGCTCGAAATAATTCTTTATGCTTCTCATGTTTTAAAAATAATCACACAAGTTTCACTTGTCCTTTGAAGGCCGAATCTATGAGTTAATCATTACTTCTTTTACAAAATTTTTTGTCCGCAAAACAATTCTCTATAAAATCGCTCAAAATTATTCACTATGTTTAAAGATACATTGCACAACGTTTTACTTGCGTGTTGAAGCTCAAGTCCGTGTTCATCATTACGTTTTTTGAAAAAAATTTGGGTCCGAAAAATAGTCCTCCATAAAATTGCTTAAAATGATTATGTATGTTTTTTTTCATGTTGTATAGATACATCGGCACAATGTTTCGATTTGTGTATAGAAGGCCAAATCCATGTACTAATTATCACATTTTTCCAATATGTAGATCCAAAAAAAAGTCTCTCATAAAACTGTTTAAAACAATGCTGTATATTTCTCATTACATAAAGATACATTGCACAAGGTTTGACGGTCGAATTCATGAGCTAATTATCACGTTTCTCATAAAATTAAGGTTCGAAAATAGTTATTCTCAAAATTTCTCAAGACGATTACGTATATTTATCATGTTGTAAAGATACATCGCATAATATTTCACTTTTCCGTTAAAGTCCGAAATCGTGTGCTAATAATCACGTTTTTTTGCAAAATTTAGGTTCAAGAAAAAAGATCTCCAAAAAATTACTTAAAACGATTATGAATATTTTTCATATTATATAAATACACTGCATAAAGTTTCACCTTTTCGTTAGAGCCCAAATTCGTGTGCTAATTATCATGTTTATTTAAAAATTTGGTCCGAAAAATAGTTCCCCATAAAATTCCTCAAAATAATTTTTCATGTTTCTCATGTTTTTAAAATAATTGCACAATGTTTAACTTGTCCTTTGAAGGCCGAATCTGTGAGTGTTCTATAAAATTACTCAAAATGAATCACTATGTTTCTCATATTGTAAAGTTACATCGTATAATGTTTCACTAGTGTGTTGAAGCTCGAAGTCGTGTGTTCATCATCACGTTTTTTGAAAAAAAATTTAGGTGCGAAAAAATAGTTCTTCCTAAAATTGCTCAAAATGATTCTGTATGTTTTTCATGTTGTATAGATACATCGACACAATGTTTCACTTGTTTGTAGAAGACATAAGTAGTATGTGGAAGATGATGTAATTTTATCTTAATCATAATAGCACATGTTAAGATGAATAAAAGTTAATATATATAAATAAATCATACTATATATATATATATTTATATGTTGGAAATCTTGTAAGATTTAAAAACATAATAGAAGTTATTGAATCCTAAGAAAACATATACATTAAGTTGGAAGGTTAATCCACATTAATGTGTAACATAGGGGCACTTATTAGACAAATCCTAGTTATACATATTAATGAATTATATTAAAAAACGTGGGTAAAACATAGACACCCATTATGCATTCGTTAGTTTTGATTTTTTAAATGATGTGGATTTTTAATCATGTGCTTTAATATCATTAATTGGCACATATAAGTTATAAAATTAACTTATTTGCTAAGATCAAACATTGTCATGGTCTACTATAATTACTCTGTTACATGGACTCCACAAGGAATGAATAAAAAACATCATGTATATGGAAAATTGATGGATCATTGAATACAAAAATTTACATATGTAGAAGATAGGGATTAAGTTGGAAAATGGACAAATGAAAAATATTACATATATACACACACACACACACACACACTTAGATCTATAAAGTTAGATGGTGTGTCTTGTTAATACATGGAAGCTTTTTTGTTTTTTGTTTTTTTTTTTTTTTTTGGAAGGCATAGATATGATATGATGAAAAGTTAATTTTCAGATATTGAAAAAGTAATGTATGGTCTAATTGGACTCAAACTAGTATTAATACGGGTATAAATAAGCGTGGTATAGTTCAAAATCTATCCCTATGCGCATGTGTTCACTCAATATATATCGCATGATCCGAGACATTATTGAGGTGAAGAGAGAAACTTACGCAATGAAATATTATAAACGTGGAACATGGTATTGGACAATATCAAGACACAATGTGGATAAGAGTTTAGGTTGAATTTTTTTTTATTTTTTAAATTTTTGAAACGACTCATATTTTTTTCCATATAAATAATTTATCTTGCACAAATTTAAAAAAATATACACTTTTTTTAAACAAAGCTATTATCAGAGATAAGCAATATTATCCGAGTTAACCAACTGCCTTTTCGTAATTTACAGAAATTATAATAAGAAATCTTGGTTTAATGCATTTTATTCCTAGTTTAGTTCGTAGAGAGAATGGGGAAGACGAAAGGAGAAAGTCAACATTAATTTACTTTTATTAAAAGAAGTATGTATTTACATTCAAGCTAATTTGTACGAGTGGAAGGGATATTAAAAATAGATTCGCTTTTCCCTTTATTTGCCCTGGGTAAATATTTTTCATCATATTATTTACTAGCATACTCATTGCATGAAAATTAGAATTAGATAAAAATATTAGGCAACAATTTTTATTTATGTTAAATTTTTAGTAAATTTATTTATTAGAGGATAAAATGATATTTTAATATCATCATCTACATTTCAATCCATCTTTTTTGGATGGGTTTTTCAAAGGGAAGGAGAGAGATCCTCTTCTATATCTACTTCTAGTACACTTTCATGTTGAAACCATTTGACTTGGAAATAATTTTCCTTGTATTTATATGTAATACATAAAATTGTTTTACCATTTATTTATCGGGAGGACAAAACGATATTTTTTAATATAATAAACATTTCAATCTATTCTTTTTAATGCGGTATTTTTCAAGGAGAAAGGGAGAGAGATCGTCTTCTATATCTACTTCTAATTCACTTTTATATTGAAACCATTTGATTTTGAAATAATTTCCTTGTTATTATATGTAAAGTGAATTTTTTTTTACCCTCTTTTTATTAGAGGAAAAAATCTAGTCTAGTATTTCAGTTAACTTTGCCATGTTTACTTTGATTTAATTGTTTAAATTAGTTGGTTTTTGTTCTTATTTGGATTTTGTAGAAAAAGTCAACCTTGAAGAAAAAGGAGGAAAGTTGTTAACAAATTGCGAAAATTTCTGAAAAAATACTTAAGAGCTTGATAAGTCGTGGGCACGTGCTATCAGGAATCCAAAGTTGGTACATTTTCTTAAGTTGACTTAGCTAGGATAGGATCTTATTTTCTTAAACATTTTTTAGCTTTGATTCATATTCACTTGAATAGGATCCACTCCTACCTTTTTCCCTCCTCCATAATAGAGGATGTTAGACCTCATTTAAGGTGTAGAGTGTTTTAAGGAAAAAAGAATTCTTTAGAGTCTTTCTATTTTGAAGGTTTATAGACGTTATTTCTTTTTCAATTTGATACTTACTTCTTTCCTATATTCATCGATGTTCTTCTATATTTCTTCTCGCTTGTTGAAGCAAAATTAGTTATACATTTTCTTTCTAACTCCTTTTCACATGCTTGATTGTGAATAGGGTCGGTATAGAAGTAAAATAAACTATCTAAACGATCTTTTTGTCTGCAAGGTTAGTTTGCTCGTAATTGCCTAAATAGGCTTCGCTGCAAGGTTAGCTTGCTAGTAAATTGCCCTAAGCAGTCTTTTTACTATAAGGTTAATTTGCTAGGAGGAAATAGGACTAACTTAATCGTTACAACTTATGAGCAATTGATAAATTACAGGTTTTACACTTATATTGAGACAATATAAAGTTAATGGTTTTACACTCTGTGATTGGAAAATTTTTATTGGTATTTATTTGATACTTTCGAATGGTCATGATTACATTTTACACAAAGTCTTGCTTTAGTTATAGAAGATAATTGAATACTTATTTTATTAAATCAAGTTTGGAGAGAAGTAGTTTAATGTTCTATTTTGATGAATTTGAGATTTTGCTGAAGGATGCTTGATTTGAATTATTCTCTATCTCTATAAGTTTTTTTGCTTGAGGACAAGCAAAACCTCTAAGTGTGGGAGGTTGATGTATTGATATTTTAACTAGATTCTGGGTTTAATTTGATATTTGTTTAATTTAAATTATAGTGTGATTTGAGTTTTATTTGGAACAAATAACTACCTCTATACTTTATTGGATTATAGGGTTAAAGGAGAAGAAAAAGGGATTTAGAGGATTAAAGTGCAAAAAAGGAAGGAAAAGTCAAAAGGACAAGAGCACGTGGAGTGTTATTTGAAATTCCAAATTGAATTGCAATTGGCAATTATGTCTTTGAAATAGTACTGCATTTGAATTATATCGAGTAGACCCGACGTCAGTTCGTCTTCTTCAGTAATGAATGTTAATCGTTAAAGAACCGGCTTCGTATTTAAATAATACCTTTTCTAGAAGTTTTCTGTGGTCTCAATACTGGACCCCAGATTTGTGCTAAATTAACTTGGCTGGATTTGTATTTCCATTGCTAGAATCGCCACAGTTTCAAGTAGCTACCATATTTTATTTTTTTTTAGAATTTTTTAGTTTAGTAATTTAGGAGTTTTGGTTTTCGTAATTTTTTTCCATTTTGAAACTTTCCTTTTAAGTTTGTAACCTCTATTTAAATAGAGGGGCTTAGGACTTAGATGGGACACAATACTTTACACATCTTGTTATCGAAGACTTGGAAGAAGGGTTCGGGGTAACACTTCAAGCTTCTTCTACACCTTATTTTTTATTTATTTCTTTACTTTGAGCTATAGTAGCTAAGACTTTTATGACTAAGGCCTTCTTGGAAGGTTGAAACTTTTATGCAATGGTATTTTTGTTTAGTTAAAGATTTTAATATTTTGTCTTGTTATGATTGATTGTTATTATTGTTCTTAATGCTTGCGATTTTCTGGTCAATTATTACATGTTCATAAATTGTATCTAGTGATTGAGAGGTAATAGATTTAATTACATCAAGGTAATAATAATACACCATAAAACTAACTAGGGATAAATTTATTCCTTTGTGCGGTTTCTAATAAGTAGGAAACAAAAGTTAGAGAAGGTCCACAGAGGTGTGTTTGCGGTTTTTTTTCTTTTAAAAATCACATAGAGATATGTTAGTTTATTAGCGAGATTATGAGCTCTTTACAAAGATATTGGGTCTAGCTTATTTTTTTGAAATCCCCCTTTAACCAAGTCAAGAGTTCTTCAAGAATAAATTAACCATAAGTGTAAAAAGAGTAGACTAAATTAGGGGTGGTGCGTTAGTCTATTTTTAATCATCAAACTTCTCATAAAAAGTCTTTTTCAATTGTTTGTTTTAATTAACTTTAGATTCGTTTTAGTTTTAATTAGTCAACCTTTTTTTTTTGTTTAAGTTTGGTTATAAGTAGGCAAATTCTCCAATTAGATAAAAATTCTCATGGGATATTCTTTACTACTACTTTATTACTTACTAGATATTTGTGCATTTGCAAATTTCACATCACTTGTTTAAGTAGCTGATGGTAATTAAGGAAATGCTCTCTTTATTTTGCAATAGTGTTTGCATGTGCAATAATACTTTTATCAAATGTTGAACTTGTTTTCGGATTCCAAGTTCAGAGCATTCCATGTTTTTTGTCACACCATTAGAGTTGAGCAATACTTTCCTATTTGATCTTATTGTAGCTTGCTATTCTTCTAAATTTTTTTTCTTCTAGGTTGCTATTCAATTTGTAAATCGAATTTAGGTTGGTTAACAACTCTGTTTAGAGTGTGTGCTAGTGTAGAAAAAATGTAATTTTTTACAAGCTTGGCTCCTTGCTTTGATGGTATTACACTTTGGCATATTACCTTTATAAGATCAATGTTTGTTGTAGGTTTACAGGTTGAAAGTTCAAAATGTATACATATCTTGGGTGTTGTCTGGTAGCAGTTCTCTAAACCAGAGACCTTTCTCCTTTAATTTTCTTCTCCTCCAGCCAATACAAAAAAAATCTAGTTTCCGTCAGAGTTAGAATGGTGGTTATAGATCTCCTCTATAAGGATATTTTTTGTGGTTAGTCTTTTTTGATGACGTTCTTAGATCGAAGTTTGCTTCTATGGTGATAAAATTTGTTAATTGAATCAAAGTTGGTTTCTTACAACTCTTCGACTCAATTTTAGGTAATTAAAAAAAATTGAACTATTTAAGTTCTTTTATTGTATGATGATCGGGTTGCTTTTTGTTTTGTAGGTTTCATGTCGTAGCATAGTTGCAGCAAATATGGTATTATGGTTTGAGGAGAATGGCAGACTCACATTTCCCTTCTCACATAATACTTATACTAGCTCTAGTTGGAAGAACCTTAGGAGACTTTTCTGTAAAGCCACTATTGTATACTTATGATGAATTTTAAACTTCTTTATAGACTTGAGACTATATTATACATTTATGTGTTTAGATGGATTTAAGGTAATGAAACAAACATATTTCAAGATTTTAAATCTTATTTGAGTATTTGTTACAATTGTTGTTGTATTGTACAGGTGCTTCAATATGTATGTACACATATATATAACACTATGGAAGAGCCTGCATATAGAGACGAAATGTAAGAGGCAAAACACTTTAGTCTCTAAATAGAGACGACATAGAGTCTCACGACGAAACAAAAAAAGGGCTATAAAGTACTGGATTAGAGTCACATTGGAGAGCACAATTGTTGGACTTTAAAATAGAGTCTCTATTTGGTCTCTAGCTCTGATAGAGACCGATTTTTTAGAGACCAAATCATTACATCTTGCTCTTAGTCTCTAAATTTAGAGGCAAAATATCCACGACTAGATGTAGTCTTTAATATTAGAAACTAGATAGAGACCGAAATATGTTGTTCCATTATTCTCTTTCGTCTAACCGAGATGGAGACAATGTTTTGTGCCTGTCAGAGTTCATGAAAAACTAATAGAATTCTTTTGTTTTGAGATGTTCTTAGGCATTTAAATTTAGTTAATTTGATATGGGATATGCCTTTCATTTAAATAATTATGCTACTACTGATGTTGATTTTGGTAAACTAGTTGATCGGATCTGAAATCACCATTCATAATTTGATTTTAAATTGTCATCAGTGGACTTTCGTAAATGCCAATAGGCTGCTACTTTGTTTTGTTTTGCGTGATGTTCACCGAATTGATCATTTCTTTAGAAAAAATGCACCTTTACTTGTTGACTAGCCAGTCTAGAAATTGCAAACTGACTCAAAGTTTATAGTCTTTTTTAGTTCATAAACTCTTTTTGTTAGAAACTTGCAGGTTAACACCAAAGTTCTTAGACTGCTAAAACAGCCCCAAAAAATATGTTATTTTTAAGAATTAAAAATGTAAACTAAGTATGTCTTTGCTAGTAGTAGTTAAATATATATATATATTTGTAAAATTTCTAATCCTTTTTTGAAGATGAATTTTTTCTTTAACTCTTGGGTAGGGGTTAGTTTTACTTGCTGAGTTGGAAGCTCAACCCTTTCCATCCCCTTGCAAATAATAAGATTTCTAAGGAAGATGCGAGAGATTAGAGGGAGGGAGTCCCTTTTAGTTGAAGAAGTTAGATGGGTTTAAGTTTTTAGTTTTCCCTTTTCCATGTCTTAGATTTTCTGCTTAGCAAGACGATGTAATAAGTTTTAACTTTGGTTAGAGATGTTTTTATTCTAAGTTTTGATTTTATAGAATAAATTTTTCCTTTTTATGTTATAAGATGTAAGAAGTCTTATGCCCATGGCACAGTCGTGTTATGTCCCTCGGATTTGGGGCATGACACTTATTTCTAATATGAGAATATCGATGATACTTATACTCTTGAGAGTGATGAAGAGGTTGATAGTAAGGATGAGTGTGTAGTAAACTGTGATAATGATTCTTATTTTCAACTATTCCTAGATGGGGACGAATTAAGTGAATGTTGTGATCCTATTGAAGATCTTGATAATGAGGTCATTTATATTGATAGAGAGATCCTTAAAGGGTTTATGGATAATAATTTTTAAAATGCATCACTCAATGAAAGGGAATATAGATAGTATCAACACTCTAAGGGTAAAGGTTGATTGAAGAAAGAGAAGTTGTCAGTGATGATGATTTCTTTGGTAACATCATTTGACTTTCGGACAAAATGAAGGAGATGAGTGGCCTAAATTTAAAACTTTCGGACATGGACAAACTAATGCTTGAAACAGGGAAGGACATTTATAAGTATAGAAGTATATAGAGATGCTTTGAGGTTATACGTTCTTAGAGAGGGAATTCAACCTCATTACCTAAGAAGTTATAAAGATAAAGTAACAATTGTGTGTAAGAAAGGATGTGATTAGAGGATACATGCAGCTAGGGAATGTGGGACTACTTCATTTCAAATAAGAAATATTTGGGATCATCCACATAAATGTCCAAGAGTGTTTTGAGAACACATCTACATCTGCTAAGTTGCTATCCAGAAATTATCTTCAAAAATTGATTGATGATCCCAATTGGAGCTTGAATGAGATGTTAAAAAATGTGTGAAGACAATATAAGTTAGATGTGCATAGCAAAAAAAATTGTATAGAGCCAAGAGAAATGCAATTAATATCATTCTTAGGGACAATAGGTTGAATATAAAGGTTACTAGATGATGCAACCATGATTCAAAGGAAAAGTCCTGGTTCATGTGCAGTTGTTGAAGTTAATACACAAGATGTTCCAAGAGGGCCACTATTCAGAAGGATATTTGGTATGTATACTACTCAAATCATGGGTTACTTGATGTGTGCAAATGTGTTATAGGTTCATATGCATGTTCTTTTGAAGACCGCATATGGTGGACAGCTCATGCAAGTTGTTAGTGAGGATGCCAACAATCAAGGTTTAGTTAACACTTTTACATCATTAATTCCAGGATGCGAGCATTGATTTTGTATTAGACACCGTTATGCAAATATTAAATTGAGATTCAAACATATGAAATTAAGAAATGTTTTTTAGGCAGCAACAAGAGCTTACAGGGGAAGATGAATAAGGCAAGTATATGGATGAGTTGAAGAGCTTTGAATAATGAAGCATATGTTTGGTTTCCCAAAATACCTAAAAACCAATGGGCAAGACACACGTTTAGTACTAGTTTCAAGTTTGACTTACTTTGTGAATAACATTGTGACTTACCCTATAATGACATTTGTGAATCTTTTAACTAATATGTGAAAGAGTCACAAGAAATGTGAAAGAGTCACAAGATAAGCCAATTTTAACAATGATGGAAAGTATAAGGAGGCAAATAAAAAAGTGTAGATTGTAAAGTATAAAGGGTCTATTTGCCCTAGAACAGCAGAAAAAGTGGAAGCAGTTAGGATGAAAGCAATAGACTATAAGGCAATTTTTATAGGCGATGGTATTTGGGAGATCGATGATTTAGACATGTATTATGTTATTGATTTCCATACACTACAAAAAAAAAGGACTTTCTCGACAAAAGTTTCCGACGTAAATCTCTTCAGTCGGTAATTATCGATAGAATTCCAACACGGTTTCCATATATGTAGGATTTTTGGCAAAGTGTTTGAATGTTTTGGAGGAATTAGCTGCGGGAAAAAATACCGGAACATGCCGATGGCACTTTGCAGTGAGTCGATTCCTTTGGAAATATATTCAAGTTAATGACGGACTTTATGACGAGTGCTCCGTCAGTAATTTATTTAATAAAATTACCGAGCGGAAATAGCGTCTCTATTCCATCGGTAAGAAATGAATAGAATTAATGAAATCGGAGATCCCCTCTCTCCTCATTCCATTTCTCATAAGTCCCCAAATCATAAAAACCCTCTCCCTAAAAATTCTCTCTTTCCTGCGGTTAGCCAACGGCCCATCTCCTATCACCATCGATGTCGCGATCTGATGCCAGTGCCGATGCCACTGCCTCCTCTGGTGAGTCTCTTCTCCTCTCTCCTTCTTATTCTCTTCATCTCTTCTCTCTCTCTCTAGTCCTTAATATTTTTTTGGTTTTTCTAGAGAGTTATGGATGAGCAGGGAGGTGCCACCGTCTGTTCAGCCAGCACTGTCCTTCGTACTGCTGCTATCTATCGTGCTGTCCTCTGCTGGCACCCTAAAGGTATCTTGTATAGTTTCATTTATCTTCTTTGGTATACATGGAAAAAATCTGACATGTAAAAAGTGATACTATTACATTTTCAATGGATATCTTAATCTAAACAAAAATACATGAATAAGAAACATTCAATACTAGGGAGAGAAGAGTAGCAGCAAAAAGCAGAAAGTATTGTACTATAGACTAGGGCCAATGATGTGTGCAAAACGAGATATGATCCTAATTACTGCAATTCAAGGCAGTGGACCTAAAAAAGTGGAGACGAGTTTCAACCCGAGTGTCGAATCTCTCAGAGAGAGACGAAGGTTGAAGTACTAATTGTGGCTCTAATGTCTAGTCGAAAAAGAAGTTGATGTCGTTGATTAAAAAGAAATAAAAAAAAGTAAATCAATTAAAAGAAAGCAAATAAAATGGATTTTTATAAAAGAATCATAAAGATAAGAGTTTGGGTTGGTTGAATCCCTCTAATCCTTGTTACTATTCAATTGGAAAACCTTTAGGGAAAACGATGCTGAATTAATTAAGCTGCGTCATCACTCAAATTGGACAATCTCTATCTCTAGGACGAAAGCCACCCTACTATCTAACCCTTAGAGGAAAATATCTTTTCTCCCTAACAAATTATGAGTGCATTAAACTTAGGTGATTTTAAAGACCTAAAAGTGCAAAATCGTATCTCTAGTTGATTGTCCCAATTAACCACTAATTGGTTGTCCTAGACTGTTTCTCCCTTTTCAATTCCGAACAACGTTGAGAATAATCTAATCTTACGACAATTAACCTATTCATAATATATCTCGTGTATCTCTTAACTTTTTTAGAAGGACCTAAGATAGATTTTTTAGGAGTTGAATATAATGTTTCGTGGGATTGTGCATCTGTATATGTCAAAATACATTTGACAAGGTTAATAAGGTTATGTAACAATCGTTATTAATTAAATTTAAATGTTTTCAAAGAGATTAACTTCAACTCTAAACCTCTCTGTGAATCCATCACTTATTTTCTCTTGAATTTCATCATCTGATATATTCGATTTGAGATTTCGCGTTTCTAATTCGTATTTCCTGCATAAGTAATTTAAAGTTTACAAGATATGTATATATGTATACAGAACGATTTTGAAGTGAAGAACATCAAATAACTTACTGAAGGTAAGGTTCCACTTCCTTGCAATTAAGGAAGATATGGTTCCTTGTTGTTTTCCATTCTTGATCATCCAAGAATCTTTTTTTCATTTTGCCAAATATTCTTCCTTTTGATTG